>JASDQU010026511.1:0-10699 GCA_032191745.1 Picea mariana
CCTTAGATCTGAGATATATTCATATCTGTTCTAAGTTTAGATCTACATGTTTGTTCTGAGTTTATATCTATGTGTTTAAGTTTAGATCTGTACATTCTGAGTTTAGATCTGAGTTTATGTTCATATGTGATCAGAAGTTGTTGCTATCCTTCTTAGTCCAACTTGCTATATGTCCAATCTCTGTTTGTATAACAGATCTAATTGTTTTAAGCTTTGAAATTTAAAAAAAGACTACTGTTCTGCATTTTCACCCTAAATCTAACACTTCCCGCCCAGATCCTAGCATAACAATACTTGACTTGAATAAAATGATAGCAAGAGAGTAAAAACCATACCAAGATCAAGAGAAATGCTAAGACAATTCACCACAAGCGCTAGAAAAGCATCATCCAAAGCTAGCGCTAGGCCTCCTCCATCAACCGTTCATAACATAGCCATAAACAAGTGCACAAGAGCTAAAAAGAGCCAAGAGGGTCGAAAATTTCAGACCAAACCCCTCTTGGGAAAATCGTTTGGCAAGTAGGGGGTGGGCTAGGTTGTCCAAGTCATCATCAAGGCCGTCCAAGTCTGATCTCTCTCATCTGGCATGCGGGCCCCTGACATCCAACTTGTGGGTTTGTAGCCCCATGGAAGCCCAAGCTAGGCTTGTTCTCCCAAAACTGTCCACCGGCTAGGTCCTGCAAAGACAAATGAACACGCCCTCCAAGGATCTCAATTCATAACATCATGATAAGTTAATCCAATCAATAAATAATTCATGCAAGCATGTGCATCAAAGATCACCATATCAAACAATTAACAGCTCAAAGGCACTATGCGACTTGTCAAGCTTAAGTATGGGAGGGTTGACGAGGTGTCCTATTGGGTAGATCTTTCCCTAGGTCAAAGAGAGCTTCCAAGAGGTTCCTCTCTAAGCCATGTAAAGTGTATGAGGTGGATGGGGTGAAGACTCAATGGGCATATGGCTCATGACATACAAGGGGTCGTAGTGTCTCATTCATGGGTGCCTTTGTAGAGGGTGTGTGGTACCTTCGTCCGCAATGAACTTTTTCCAAGCCCATCAAATGCCTTTCATCTTTTTTTTTTATTTTCTTTCAGTATAGCATAAGAAGAGGTTGAAGGTCACTGCCTTGGCATGGTGACCAGGTGGTGTCAATGTCACCCACAAACACCTAATGGAAATGAGAAGGATGGCTCGTGATGAGACCCCCTTTCTCTCAACCATGCAACTGAGAGCCATTGCCCTAGTTTGGTGACCAAATGATGACAATGTCATACCACTAGATATCCATGGACGTGATAGGTCAGCTCATGATGAGACCTCCTATCCTTCAACTAACCTTTTAAGCATTTTTTATTATATTGTGGGTCCTCTTTATTCAAAGATAAGCATTTCATTGTTTTCTTGGGTGATCCCTGGGCGAAGCATCTGGAAGGTTTATATAAGGCTTTTATCTTTTACCCAACACCAACCCCTCTGGGCTTTTAGCCCCTTCTTCCCATAGAATGAGGGACAACCCCTTCTTGGGTCAATACACCCTAAAATCCTAAGAGATAAGGAAACGGTGGAGGATAATGATGGAAAGTGGTAAGTATGATTGGGAACGATACGATGGTTCATTAAGGGAGTTCTCAGTAGCAAACCCATCCCCAAGGAAAACCACATACTAGGGCACAATGTCAACCACCAAGGTGAAGCAGGGAAAAAGGCATAATGTCCAAGAACATATCATAAAATCTAGAGCAATCTAAGATACTACATAATCCGATAGTTTAAATATTGAAATGATGCTCACCATAACACTGACTTGTACCTCATGGAGCAAGGCCCACTGCCTTCCAGAAGCCAGCTGGTGTGGTGGATGCCATCTGCAAAACTGCGACCATCTGTGGTGGTGAGTGGGTTTTCCATCTGTGCAAAAGGGTACTACTGGTCATGTAGTCTCTCAACACTCCATATCTGCAACCTGAGGGCCTCGAGCCGTGATCTCCTTAGTTATATATGAGTGTATTCCACTCATTCATTATATCACAATGATCATCATTGATTAGCTCATTGGAATAGTGTGAATATATTTTCTCATTCTTCCATATTGA
This sequence comes from Picea mariana, assembly GCA_032191745.1. Lineage (NCBI taxonomy): Eukaryota > Viridiplantae > Streptophyta > Pinopsida > Pinales > Pinaceae > Picea > Picea mariana. The sequence goes on from JASDQU010026511.1 coordinate 2,098, forward strand.
ATCTCTCGTCCTTTGTTGATAAGCTTTGTTTGTACTTGTTTTAGCTAGGCCTCCTGTGTAGGTTTCGATGAAACATTGACAACTGCTAGTTTTGTTTCATTTGTCATTGAACATCAGACATCCACCTCATGATGATGAGATACATTTATAATTATATATGTGATGTCATTTTGTATTGGTTCTAACTTCTGGCCCTTCAGGATTCAGTATCGACTTTGATGTATAATTTTTTATTTGGCATCCACTACATATATATCAGTGATTTCTAAATATTTATGTGCCAATGTGTTTATTTGATGTTGTTGTTGCTTTATCTGTTTAAAATTTTGAAAAAATGAATATATTTTGTATTTTTTAATGTTTGTCGTGGTTTTCTGATTTTTTGCCGACTTTTGCTGAAACGATTTTTTCCAGACCCTCTCCGACTTTTTGCCGATGCCGACTTTTTCAACAGCTTTTTTTAGCATCTCATTAAGTGAAAACTTGCCTACAAAGGATGCAACCTGGGAAGATAAACACTTCATGCTGCAACGTCGCTAGTTGAAACTTTGAGGGCAAAGCTTTTATGAAATAGGGAGTATGTTATGTCCCCAGTTGATAGACATATTCCCCACCTTACTTATTATCCTTCTAATAAGGTATGTGAGTGGGACATGCAATATTACCCTCCCCTACTTTCTTCTATTTAGGTTAATTCTCTTATTAGCACTGCCAATTCTTCTAGTTAACACTCTTATTTGTAATAAAGGTTTTTCCCCTCCACATGTCATCATGGATAACGTCAAGAGATCCTTCAGGTTTGACCCAGACTCACATGTGGATGCAACCCTATACTAAATTAATATAATTAATGTAATGTAATTTATGTTCATTACACACGCATGCATGGCAAGTCATCTCATTATCTTGCATTTGTGAGAAAAAAACAAAAGACAAATATTATAAGCTAAAAGTTAGAATAACTCAATAAAGCTAAAGCTAGTAAACCTGAACCTGAAGAAAGTTGACTACAATTTATTGTCGCCAACTATCGCCAAAGTCTTCTGCAAACAGTAACTCTGCACATTTGTGACTGAAAAATATGCCTTCCTCTAAACTATAAAAGATGAGGTAAAATAATTTTATTAATGTTCACCAATGTTGTCAGCCTCGGACTCTTTTAAGATTCTTTTCATTGGTGGTGACTCTTGAAGACTCTTCGACTCTTTTCAGACTCGGCAAAGAGAAAAAATACTGAAATTAAAATTTAAAATCTTAAATTTTAATTTCAGAGGAGTCTTGGGGAGTCTTGAGTCTGGCGAGTCTTGAGGAGTTTCAGGAGTCTTGGGGAGTCAAGAGTATTACAGAGGAGTCTGCAGGAGTGACTCTTTTCAATGGTGACTCCTCAAGACTAGGGAGTCCGAAAAGAGTCTGACAACACTGGTGTTCATGAATGACCACAAAAACTTAGGTTAATGGGATTCAAAAGTACAATCCAGTAGTGACAAACTCTGGGAAGTCCAAACAAACTCCTAAAAGCTAAACAGTGAAGCATAAAATGAAATAAGCTAAGCTACTGAAGCATAAAAGAGAAACCTATTTAATCATTATATGGCATTTATTGATCTCATCTATGCCTATTCACAGGAATATTCTGCCTTTATTATTTTAACAGATAATGTGATTTTTTTATAACTATCCTTCATGTACACCATCCATTAAAGTTACACAAACCATAGGTGCAATTGAAATCAGCAGAAGAATCAGGTGCAGGTGTGGCACTCATCCAGAAATTAGGAATTGGGGAATCGGAACCCTAACCCTAATTTTTTTATAAATATATATGTAAAATTTAATGTTTATGTTGCAAAAAAAGAAATAAAATCCAAATTAAAGCATATCAACTGTTTATCTTTCATATTCATATTCGGGAATGTGATTCATCAATGGTAAATATTAAACCAGCATCTGTGGTCCTCATGAAACTCTAGTCTCCCAATGGTCGTCGAATCTTGAAAGAATAATGAAGCAAACACTTTCTGCTGTGCTCCAATTTCTTCTCAGCTAAAAACCCTCTCAGGCAATGAGAAACAGCAGCAAGAATGAAGAATGATTTCAAAAGTGTTTTTTTCCTTTTTTCCTGCCTGAGCCTGTGACTAACTAAGTTTAACCAAACTTCCTTTAATCCTTCCTGATCTGTGTGATGGATTTACCGTGTTCAGCTAAACTTCAGGAGTACTCATAATTTGACCTATGTATATCCAGGCTGAAAAGTCAAAGAGTGTCAGTAATGAAATGACTTAAGAGCCTGCCAAAGGTGCTAATAAATTACAATGAGCTTGTTAAGTACATGTCCTATAGCACTGCCACTTGGCTTCACTGGTTACCCAGGAAGTCTGGTACATGTTATGGTACCACAAGGACACTGTAATTAAAGTTGTGGTGAAGCTGGTTATCTTGATGGTACCAATTGTTAATGTTGAAATCTGAATTAAATCTGAAATCTGCCACAATTCTGTCACCAGAAATGGATCCACTTATACTAGAAACGCACCCTATTTTAGGAAACGGATCCAATACAAAATACACAAAAATCCCAGGACTCCGATATGGATCTGATATACCCCAATTCCGAGAAGAAGCGGATGTGGGTGCAAGGTGCCCTAAGGCAAATCCAGTAACTATGTCATCCATACATAACTGACACTTTTGAGATTCCATTTTTTGCAAATAAATAGCTAAATGAATATTAGTAGCTGGAGGTACGCAGACAAAGGAGATGAGAATCAGATGGAATGAATGCACATATCTATCATAAATAAATCAAAAAATGAAATTAAGAAACTTTTATCTGGGAGATAAAACACTCTATTACAGGTAGCAAAGCATTGGGCTATTCATTAAGATATTCTGTAAGATGCATTAAGTTAATGATGCTAAAGTATGTTCATATTCCACATAATGTGTCTAGTAACTATCCTAAGGAATGCAATAGAAAACTCCTAAAGCAGTTGAATTTTGTGGGCTATTCATGTCAAGCTATTTCCAGCTTACTTTGTCTACATCTCTTGTACTTTTGTATTTATCTTGAATATGGCTTTATTGCTTAAGCTACTGCACTGCACATGATATTTAGCAGTCCCATTGACTTCTATCAGGTAACTTGTGGATTTAATATGATTTATTTTTCCTTCTTTATTATTTTCTGAATGCTTTCCACTTAGGTATAACCTTTCTTATCTGTGTTTCACTCACCTAAAGTATATACATTCTTATCAGTATTTTCTTTAATTATTATTTGATGCAAAGGGGTTTTATTTCAGTTGGTATCTGTGCCTCATTGCTTTAATGCTATGTTACTGCTGTTGTCAAACTCTCTTTATCTTGCATGTCTGGAAGCCAGTCCTAGAAATCTGTCATGTGCCTGGAGATATTTTTTTCTTCTCATCAAGGACAATTCCTGGCTCCTAAATAACAATATAAGAGATTTATATTTGACTTCTGTAGCTTGCCATTTGGAGATCTTCTTGATTGACATACACATCTTTTAAAACACGTATAAAATGATATATTTTATTTGATTCTATTTGCTTCTATGCCTTTCCAGGAAGTTCATCTCTGAAATACTTTTTAAGTAGCATTGCTCTAGTTTAGATTTCTGGAAGTCTCCTTGGTTGTCCATGCTTCATGCATGTAAAAATGTCTTTGACAGCTTCGGTCTGTTTTATTAGCTTCTCCCAAGTTAGTGCTATCCTAAGTCAAGTTATTTGTTGCTTCTGCAGGCAAAACAAGGAGGAAAGTGGGGAACAGGATTTATTCCAATTGCTGAATATGGTGAAGAGTTCATGAAGCCATCAAAACAAAGGAAAGGTCGCAAGCCAGTGAGGCTTTTGTACAGTGGAAGCAACCACTATGATCTACTTATTTGAATTTGTAACATTCAACATTTCTCTGTGTCAACTGACTGAAGACTAAATCGCTCTCCCAGAGGCTGGGTTTGATCAAGGTATCCCTAAGTTGGTGTATGCTAGTATGAAGGCATCTTATGGCTCAGCTCTAACCAACCATGGTAGTAATCATTTGCCAACTTCACTACTGGAATAGAAGACATTCAACATGGGAACTGAAAACCATAGCAAGAACACTCATAAGCATAAGTGCTGTGGAAATGGGAAACAAATTGTTAATGCAAATCAGATTTTCCTTCTGCCAAATCCGCTGGTACTATGGAACATTTAATTTTGCAATCGTGTGTGGAACAATAAATCTGGAATTTAGTCAACTCTCCAGGTAGGAAAGTTTTCCGGCAAGAAACATGGGAGAGAAAGCCCATTTTCCCCAACTTAGTTCGTCATCTTGCGCAAGCACTACTCATTAGGATAGTAACTATAGACACAAATATTGCATTAAAAGCACAAATCTTTTCATGCCAGAGATGATAGTCATAGATAAAAATATTGCAGTATTAAACAAGTTTGTCATACCAAAGGGCCACCAAAGGAATATTATTATTGGTTTCACCTATATCTTCAACCCTTTTCCTTTTATTCCATCTAAGGGTAGGGATTGGAGGCCGTTATGTCTAAGCATGTGTACATGGTGAACCACAACAAACAATGTTGAAGAAATCAAATCATGTATTAGTTGATGCAGGCTTTATGCATAATTTCCAAGACACCTAAGGCTTGTCGACAACCCCTTCAGAATTTAGATATAAATCTGAACCAGTAAGAGCACRAGAAGGGAATTTCTCAACKAACTACCTACTGGTTCAGATATAAATCTGAACCAGTAAGAGTTCTGAGTTGGAGCAGAGAAGGCTCGAAGCCTAGAYTGGAGCAAAAGAGGACTGCGGGCTTAATGTTGCTATAAGGAAATCGACACTAGAAGGAGAGGGCGCTTAGGGATAATATAATTGTGAAGGGACTCTCGTATGCAAAGGATATCCAAYGGGAAGGGCGTCTAATAAACCCCGTGGAGGTCCTGAGCTCAGTGAGGAAGAAGGGAAACTTTTGTTGTTGCWAGAAAAGTGGAGGAGAGTAACCTCCTRCTTCATCTTCTTGACTTGATGAGTTAACAAGGAGAGAATCCCCTGGTGGTATCATGGCCTGGCACGGGGGTGGCTTGTTGTCAAAGTTACTGATCAAGCGGAGCCTATGGTTGGATGGAAAGGAATACACCCACAGTCAGTTGGTTGGCCACCAATTGTAATAGATAAGTATCTTTATACTCTGTGTAATTGAACTGTAATATATGGTTAGATTCATGTATTTGTATTCATGGATGTGTATGCTTTTTTTATGAATAGACTGGTTGTTTCACTACAAGTATGTGTACTTGAGTAACGATGGAACATAATGAATGGTTGTTTCCTGTGGATGTTTTCTTGAATAGACATGTATGTATGACTGAGATGAGTCCCTACGATAATTTGCAAGTCTAATACACTGTGTAATTCTAATACGCTTGTGTAGTTTGCAAAATTGTATCGGTTCAAGTAAGAACCTATAAGGGGATTGAGATGAATGGTTGCAATATTCCCTTAAAGGCATGATAACTTAATCGTAATAATGGCATGAGGAAGGTCAATGCAGGTCGTTAAACCATGTGTGCCAAACAATATGCTTGTGCTTGTTGTGGATAAGGAAAGAGGCTAAGGAAAATCCCCCAAAGGGTTAAGCCCTAATTCGGACTATCATTTTGAAGAAATTCTTGTATGGGTTAAGGGACCTTAAGCCCTGTATAAAACCTCTTGTAATGAAATGAAAGGCTTGCAGGATGTAAAACCCCATCCAAGCTATAAAGAGAGATTGCCTTAGTGGTTTGTGAGCGAGGGTGAAGGTCAAGAAGGCTTGGTAAAAACCTTGGAAAAAACCTAGAGGATTCCCTGAATTGGTTAAGTCTTGATTCAAACTGATACCATGAAGAAAATTAGAGTTTTAGGCTAGAAGGGATTGCAGACGTYGGATCGACATAATGAAAAGATCTAGACCGTTGGTCGAATAGTGGTGCCATTGGAATTCCCAAGGAAAGGTTGCAAGGACTTTGATTCAACGAGGACCGTTGATCCATCAAAGAGTGGCTTTGGTGGGGTCTGGACCATTAGATCCATTGCAGTGAGTATCGTCGGAGCAACCTTGGATACCCGAAGGGGATGTACTCCGATAGAGGAAGACTCTGAGAACGGACGTGGACCGTTGATCATAGAGTGGGTGTGGTGTGATCTCAGTCGTTGATTCAATGACGCGAATAATCTTGGCCTTTCGTCATAGTGCTTGGGTACGAGGACTTGCGAGGAGTTCGACGACGAAGAAGACAAGGAATCATCGATGATCGTTGACTCAATGATGATGTGTGTAGCCACGTCTGCTCACATAGGAGATCCACGTGTCAATTGGCGATTGTGTCATGTGTCAAGATGATTTGGCATTTTGAGGGAATGGTTCGTGACGCGATATAAGTGCCACGTGTCATGATTGGTGACAGGGCCATGTGTCATGCCAGATGGTCATTTCTGAGCACGCTATGTGTCCAAGGATGTCAACATGGCAATTAGCGTGTTCCGTGAGATGACGAGAGGGTGCCCAGTTGGGCGAGAAGGCCCTTAGGTCATCACCTTAAATCTTGGTCGTTGAATTGGAGTGATGAATAGATTTTGGTCATTCGTCGGAGGAGGGTGGTCGGAGGTCTGGAGAGAGGGTATGAGAAATAACTCTGACTACGATGAAATGGTCTAAGGACCGTCGATCAGTTGGAGAGTAATCTTGACAAATGATAGATGCTGGATCCAAAGTGGTTGGGTTCCGATGGAAGGGACTCCAAGAGGTGATATGGGTCGTATATTGGTGCGCAGGAGAGATTTAATCCCAATCGTAGATCTACATGGGTCCCACATGTTCACTTAGCATGAGAATGAGGAGGCGAATGCCAGTTTTCGAGCAAGTTTGAGGCATCGATGAAATCGGGACCGCTGAATGTCATAGTGTGAGAGTCGTCGGATCTGGAGGATGGACCTGTCAGTGTATATGTCGTCGAAGCATGTTGTTTGGGGTGGCATATAACTCCAATAGAGAAGAACTATGACGATGATGAAAGGATCTGAGTGAATCCGAGTCGTCAAATTTGGAGGGCCAGGTACGTCGAGGTACCGAAGGGTGAGGTGGCAGGTGCAACATCGGATGACACAAGTATCAGGGATGACACGCGGAAATGAAGTGGCCTATGGCTAAAAAAGGTTTCTAAACTTTAAGGGGTTTGTAACATTTGATCCAGAGCATTGTTTTGAGCATGGTTACAATCGTTGGAAAACTCTCGACAAGTAGAACAAGATTATAAATCCATAATTAGATTTCAGTGGCAATGAAGAAAGGTGGGTTTTGAGGAATGAAAAAGGAAATTTTGACACCCCACCAGCCAAAGGGTTAGGGGGTCGGGTGTGTTACAATACCACTTCTAGAGCCTAATAAAGGATGGGTTGTGTTTCCTGCAACGCTCATTATGGACCTAGTATTTAGATTTACATGTTATTCTTTCTAGGCCCCTTATACCGTTGTTTCCTTGGCTCCCTTCTTTCTAACTCCTCTTGACCAAACTTATGCCCCTTGCTCTTAGTCTCCTAAATTCTTTTTCACAATGCTTTAGCACCATGAAAACAAAAAAATAGGAAATAGTTGACTCATGAATGAATGTCAAAAGGGTTTACTTAAAAGATAAGAAGGTAATTCCTAAATGTGCAAGGCTCAAACAAATGCAAAGGCATATGGGCACACTATTTTGTATTGAAGTATAAAAGTTTATAAATTGATTCAATAGTGTACCCAAAGCATGTTAATGAATTAGATGTGGTTGGACTAGGATTCACACATAGAAGAGGCACATATGGAAGGAAAAACTAATAGAATAATCATATTTCCACTAACAGTTGACCTCAAACTTTGCGAATAAGATGTTTTAAGGGATTACACTACAAAAAAATTAAAATATAAAATAGTATACCATGAAGTTTGAGATTAAGATGTTTTAAGGGATTACACTACAACAAATTAAAATATGAAATAGTATACCATGAAGTGAGCTTGAAAGATTTGATCTAAGTTATAGAAGTCATCATGGTGGACTTATGAATAAAACTAAGGATTCATCCTTAGATCACTTGTAGAACTTCCACAATTATTTCTCTCATGACAACATACTTAACAACATTGAATATAGAGATTGCATCCCACATTTGACAAGAGGGGTAAAAGCAACCAAATGCATGTGAGAATTTGGAAGGAGTTCAACAATAACACCACTCTAAGTAGTAGCAAGAATCAAACCAATACTTGTGCAAAAATGATCTCCAAATAATATCTATAATTGGTTTTGCTTATTGATAACCTTGACCAAAGGGCAGATGGCTCAAGAATCATAAATAAAATTATATAAACAAAAGTATATGTCACCTTGAATAGAATGTCCACCTACTATAGCCTCCACCCAATTAGAACCACATATTAGTAACTCTATTGTACTCATATTGTGAACATAATGAATTAATATGTTTTATATTTATATAACTTATATTATAATATACATATATCAAATTAATTTAATATGTTAATATTGTTTATAGTGTCAGTGT
>JASDQU010026511.1:13454-24265 GCA_032191745.1 Picea mariana
AAAAAAGGTTTCTAAACTTTAAGGGGTTTGTAACATTTGATCCAGAGCATTGTTTTGAGCATGGTTACAATCGTTGGAAAACTCTCGACAAGTAGAACAAGATTATAAATCCATAATTAGATTTCAGTGGCAATGAAGAAAGGTGGGTTTTGAGGAATGAAAAAGGAAATTTTGACACCCCACCAGCCAAAGGGTTAGGGGGTCGGGTGTGTTACAATACCACTTCTAGAGCCTAATAAAGGATGGGTTGTGTTTCCTGCAACGCTCATTATGGACCTAGTATTTAGATTTACATGTTATTCTTTCTAGGCCCCTTATACCGTTGTTTCCTTGGCTCCCTTCTTTCTAACTCCTCTTGACCAAACTTATGCCCCTTGCTCTTAGTCTCCTAAATTCTTTTTCACAATGCTTTAGCACCATGAAAACAAAAAAATAGGAAATAGTTGACTCATGAATGAATGTCAAAAGGGTTTACTTAAAAGATAAGAAGGTAATTCCTAAATGTGCAAGGCTCAAACAAATGCAAAGGCATATGGGCACACTATTTTGTATTGAAGTATAAAAGTTTATAAATTGATTCAATAGTGTACCCAAAGCATGTTAATGAATTAGATGTGGTTGGACTAGGATTCACACATAGAAGAGGCACATATGGAAGGAAAAACTAATAGAATAATCATATTTCCACTAACAGTTGACCTCAAACTTTGCGAATAAGATGTTTTAAGGGATTACACTACAAAAAAATTAAAATATAAAATAGTATACCATGAAGTTTGAGATTAAGATGTTTTAAGGGATTACACTACAACAAATTAAAATATGAAATAGTATACCATGAAGTGAGCTTGAAAGATTTGATCTAAGTTATAGAAGTCATCATGGTGGACTTATGAATAAAACTAAGGATTCATCCTTAGATCACTTGTAGAACTTCCACAATTATTTCTCTCATGACAACATACTTAACAACATTGAATATAGAGATTGCATCCCACATTTGACAAGAGGGGTAAAAGCAACCAAATGCATGTGAGAATTTGGAAGGAGTTCAACAATAACACCACTCTAAGTAGTAGCAAGAATCAAACCAATACTTGTGCAAAAATGATCTCCAAATAATATCTATAATTGGTTTTGCTTATTGATAACCTTGACCAAAGGGCAGATGGCTCAAGAATCATAAATAAAATTATATAAACAAAAGTATATGTCACCTTGAATAGAATGTCCACCTACTATAGCCTCCACCCAATTAGAACCACATATTAGTAACTCTATTGTACTCATATTGTGAACATAATGAATTAATATGTTTTATATTTATATAACTTATATTATAATATACATATATCAAATTAATTTAATATGTTAATATTGTTTATAGTGTCAGTGTCCTTTAAGGCTTGGCCAACTCTAATCTCTAGTGCCTTTTAAAGTAATACTTTATTTTGATGATTATCCCTTCCTACATTACTAAAGCAAACTATTAATGTCTGACTATAATTGTCTATTAAAAAAATATAGGTTTGATGGTGAGAATTTATTTTTAAATCTTAATGATCAAATCAAATATTTATAAAGCAAACTATTAATGTCTAACTATAAGTGTCTATAAAAAAATATGAGTTTGATGGTGAAAATTTATTTTTAAACCTTAATGATCAAATCGAATATTTACAAAGATCATGTTTTAAGTTAATCACTACATTAGTAAATCCCACATACTTCAACAACATTTCAAATAGAAAGAAGTAATATTATATTAAAAAATACACAAGTGCTCCACCTTTACCTTTAGGGTGAGAGAGTTCTCAAAGTATTGAACAATGTAAAGGATAAAAATCCTTATGGTATTATGAACTGTTTTTATATATCTAAGTATTTTAAAAGTATTTGTTCCTATATTTTACCAAAAGAAATTACAATTACCAATAATAATAATAAAAATAATTTTTGTTGTTCTTGAGTTTATACGTTAAGGCTCTAAAGTATACCGTCAAGGCATCTGAAAATGTAGAGATAGTTGATGGGTAAAAGGACTAGTTTAATGGAAAGTGAGATCACAGTTGGTTTCTTAACTGTCTCTATCTAGCTTCCCATTGTTCTTGGATGTTAATATCCCTTTTAATTACAGCCCATGAACGTTCAAGTTCTACCCGTGTATTTGTTGTTTGTAAAATGGTATTGAATAGGTTTAACACAATGCTTGTCTGATCTGATAGACCAGGATCTATATTAGGCTGTCTAGTAACTGGAACAATCATGAAAGCTAAGGGTTTCCTTTTTATAAGTTAAAAATTTTTCAAGGGTCGCAGATTTCTGGTTTGAATTAATAAGAACAAAACTTCCAAATTATGGATCAATAGTATAACAAAAATGAAGGTCGTTTCTAGTATCTGAGTCAAATTTAAAAGAGACAGTGCATGGAATGAAGAAAGAAAAGGAAGTATGTAGTTGTATAACAAAAATAAGGCATCAGTTTAAGAGGAATCTCATTTTATGTTAATAGAAGAAAGAGGGATGATAACTTCGAAGAAGTATATAATTTCAGAGTTCTAAAACGTTCATAGGGCTTATATCCGCTGACAGTTGATACAGAGGAAAAACGACAAACGGTTAGATAATCTGAATGTTCAATCACCACAATAGAAGATACATCATGAAAGCATTTAACGAAGGTATCAAATAAAAGATGAAATGACAGAGAAACACATAACTTAGGCTTGACAAGATCTGGAATCTTTAATCTATATTGTCTTAATTCTAGCAAAATGAAATTTTCTCTTTACAATCCCCTCCAGAAAAATGCCTCCTCTTAGTCTTGAAAAGTTCTATTTATACAAAACCACCAATCTTAAGACAGTGGGTGATTTCCTAATTCCTAGTGACTAACTATTTGTTAAAAATAGAACAGAAACCATTTGCATAATCTTCTCTATTTTTCTATTTTCTTGGAAGTAAAGATCTTCCAAATGATACTTTTACTTTGTTGATGACCCTCCTTCTTTTGATCCAATACATTCAATGCACCTCTCCAGGAACTGTGTAAAATTTCTGGGGGGTTCTGGAAGATCATTTGCTTCAAACAGATACACCTTTCTCTGTATTTTGGAAAGACGGTCTTCAACTCCTTTATCTGCAAACTTTATCGATTGCAGTTTTAAGTTGGGCTCAACTAATAACCTGTCTATTAGGGTGACATCCATTTTCCTTAGCTGTGAAATTTTTGTTTGAATTTCACTCAAATTTTCTCTAAAATTTAATTGATGTCTTACAATATTAATCTGTCCCATAAGTCCTGTACAATTGTCTTTTCCAATGTTCAATGATCCTTTGTCTAAAAGATCAAAAACTTCTTCGCAATCATCTCTGATTTCCTTAACTATTCTTTTGTTTTTAGTTATGTTGGTTTCCCATAGCTTGAGCATGATGTTGCCATTGATTTACTCTGTGGCTGAAAATTTTGTAGTTTTGGATGTTTCTTCACTTGTTGAATATATGATTGCCTTTTGGAGAGTAACCCTAGCTACGTTGACTTCTTTTTCCTTCAGGATAATATTATCAAAGGCATTATCTGCTTCTTGAAAGTAACTCTGAATAGTCTCTATCCTGGAAATCGATTTTTGTTGTTCAACTTATATTTTTTAATGCACTTCTAATGATTGGGCCTAAAAAACTTTTAGCTCTATGACCTGACTTTCCATCAAATTTAACTTAGCCTGTAACTGTTCTACATGCTCCTTTTGTTGAGTAACCTGTGCCTGACTTGCTTGTATCTTTTGGTTCATTTCGTCGAGGCTTGTTTTGAGTAATTGAATTTCTAGCCTTTCGGTAGCCTTGGTCTGCTCCAAGCTTTTACTCACCTCTTCTCTGATGTTCTCCTCAACATTATTTAACTGATCTTGTAATTGAGCTATCATGTTATCACTCTTCTTTATCCTCGTTCTCATTTTTCCCACGGTAAAAAGGTTTGTTGTTGCCATGGCTCCCATGGAACCTGTTATTTCTGTAGCGAAATCCTCCTCCTCCAAATTATGTCCATCTATCAAGACTTTATGTTTTTTTACCATATTCCCCTCCTTATGCATCTCTTGTTTCAGGACGACCTTCATTTTTCTACTGAAAAAATAATCAGAAGGAGGAATCTCATCTATAGGGATAGAGGTGAGGTCATCAACAAATAGAACTCTTGCCTGTGGGAATCCAAAAGCAGACTGTAAGGGGGTTAAGGAAGCTATGGGACTTCCTAGCTCTATAGATCCTTTCCTTCTTATTGCCTTAGGCGTATTGACATCAATTCCAGGTAATGAATGGGGATTAAGCTTACTAGACTTGGGTGGTTTTCTAGACCTTTTCTCTGCTTCAGTCTCTGCTTTCTTTGTCTGTAAGGTCTCTTTGTTTGGTGGGGGCCTTTCCGTATCCTGTGGGATCTTTTCGATATTGCCCTTCTTCTGTGTTTCCTGTTCGAAACATGGGGGAACACTTTCTTGCTCCTGGGGGAGGGTGATTGCTTCTCCTTGCAGTACTTGGGGTAGACCACTTCGTCTATGCTTCTGAAAGGTCTGAAAGCTAGCTTGCAGGTTGGATGACAGTGTCTATACTTGTTCCAACACCTCTTTATAAGTTTTAGTCCCTTTGAACATGCCATCCCAAGGGGACTCCTCATGTTCATATGCTTTCATATTGCAGTGTATCAAGTGTTTGTTCACTAATTGATAAGGGTCATGCCTTTTGTACTCAATATTTAACAATTTGACTTCCTCGAGTGCTTCTGCTTCCACCTTGGAATGACCCAAATTTTGTGATGAAAATTTTCCGACGTGCATAGGGAAGATTGGCCAAGACTTCTTTTGAGCCGCCTTTAGCTCTATTCCAATATCGCCTTTCACTATTTGGTATGCCACTTCCCTACATACCAGTCTATCCAGGAGGAATTTTGGAAGCGCATGAGGGGGGATTGAGCACCCATAAACCCTGATGTAGGAGAAGCTTTCTTCAATGAACCAGTCTGCTATTGACTTGAGGTTTTTTGAAACTGTTTCAGAAATACGAGGAGGGTCAGCCGAAAAACATTTTAGGCATTGGTATTACCACAAAATGACAAATTTCCTAAAATGAATTTTTTGTGTTTTCTTCCCACAACTCAAAGTGATACTCGTGAATGGGTTCGAGGCAGGTTATGTTCCAACTCCATTTCATTAGGGGGAAAGGAGTCATAAAACAAATTGCATCCATGATGTATGCTGACATGTAAAAGGCCACTGGTTGACCTCGAGATCTTGCAGCTTTGTAATCTGAAACCTCTTTGGCTATGTTATTGGATAAAATCTTATCCCAGTTGAAACTATATCCTTCTGATGCTTCCTCTAAAAAGGGCACCCATTCTGCGGGGAAATGACAGGGATTCTTTTTGCCGAAGAATCTGCACAACATTATGGCTACATAAACCATGTACTCATTCAAAGAAGTTGTGGCATAAATTTCGTGGGTATCTGCCCTAAATTTTGATGGACATCTCCACTAGCCTTTAATTAAATCAGGGTAAGTTTGGTCTGCCTCACTGCATTCCTTTCTCTGAAATTCAACTACAAATTCGGCATTGTAAATGAATTTAGGATTGGGTGAGAGTTTGTACATAACCTGGATATGTTCAGGTCTAAATGAGCCGATAATGGCCCCTTGATCATTTAAAATGCTTCTCATTGGAATATCAAACTTCTCTAAAGCCCAACTGATCATGTCATTGTACACCATGAGCCATGGGCGTGTTGCAATCTTATGAAGTTCTGATTCTGCTATGTCTCGAAGGTGATTCTCAGAATCATTAAGGGAATTTTTTATCTCGTAGTCCAGATTTTCGTAGATTTGTCTCCATGATTTGATAGAGTCGATAGCACGTGGCGTGGAGTCGGATATGACATCTCCTTCTGGGCTGGAAATCTTAGTTGTGTCTTCACTCTTCTTGGGTCCCTTCTTTTGTGCCATATCTTTCGTATTGGAACAAAAACCTGCCACATAAGAGATGTGTGTAAGCGCGGGTGGATGCAACTTACTCCTAAAAGAAAAAGCAAGAATAAGGTTCAAAACACATACCTTTAATTTTCCTTTAACTCATTTTATGGTGAAAGTACTAACGCAACTATCAAAAATTTGATACCTTTAATGTAGAGAATATTTTTGAGATACGCATTTGTGTCACAGAAACCATCCGTTATTAATGTGGTTGTATTTCGACAATTCAAAAATCAAAATTCGAAAGATCTCGTTCAACGGAACCCGAAAAATGAAAATACCTAAGAAGTTTAATTACCATTAAATGTATTTTTAAAACGAAGTTAGTTCATTTTAAAATTTGCTATTGAGTCGGGATTTCGCATTTTGAGGTTTCGAGGATCGCGCTTACATGAGGATGTCGCAACTAAGCCCGGAATCCCAAAATCGCGAAGGGATTAGTTTTAAGCCTTAACTTTGGTATGAGTCGGGACTTCGTGTTTCGAGGTTTCGGGGATCTCGCTTACATGAGGTATGTCACCACTAAGCCCTGAATCCCAAAATCACGATGGGATTAGTTACTTAATTAATCAGGATCAAGAGCTGACTTCCATTTCTTTCGGGAAATCAGGGATCGGGATTTCGCGATTCGAAATGTATTGGAAACGTGTTGATCTTAGTAAACCTGAATCCCGAAAGGTTAAAAGATGGTTAATTAACTCATTTAGGGTTTTAATTTATCGTGATTAAAAGTACTTTACAGAACGTGTGTCTAGACTTTAAAAACACTTGAGTTTTTTGTCTTTTATTATTAAAAAATAAATAAAATCATTTCGAGATTTTGGTACCGGTCTTTTTGGGATTGATAGCGAGGATTATACCTTATGAAAAGCCAAATCTCGGAAAATAAAAGTTTTAGTCTTAGAGATAAAAACTTTAAGACCTGGTTTCAACAATCTTCAGGGTCATCCTCACATTCCTCTGTAATCTTATGGAACTAAGAAGCATGAAAACTTTCATGGTCTTATTTTAGGCTTTATTCAAAGTCTTTGAAATATTCCAATGCATAATGCATATATTGTCATCTTTTTTTTTAGCACTGACAACCTCTCTTTATTACTTTCTTTAAGGTCTTTTGTTTGTTGGATGCCTCTGCAAAGGTGATGTAATTCCATCTTTAAGTTCTCCAATTGATGCTCATGAGTTGAAACTCTTCTCTTTGTCATTTACATTTTATTGAAAACACTTTTACCTAGTTTATCTAAGTCTTCTCTTGAGATGGCATTTAAATGATGCATTGCATTCAAGTAGAGATTCTTCCTTGTGATCACCTCACATCAAAGATAACAATTACTAAATTTTGAGTTTAAAATAAGACAACCTTGTAGAACTGTTATGATCTATAACCTAAGAAGTTGAATCATAAACAAGATATCAGAAATGCTCCTACATTTTATTAATAACAAAACCCCTTAAGGTAGGGAAACACCTTACCAAAAATCCTTAAGGTAGGGCAACACCTTACAATGATTCATTTATGGAATGAATCCACTCATGTCCACTTGCTTCTTAAGGCTAGGCAACCTTTCACTGAGCTAACCTCCAAATACAATATTATTCCACACCTCACAAGGAAGACTCCATCTTTATTTATAGCAACAAGAGAACCATGATCATAACAACCTCCTAACTACCTATTGGGGCTTCTATAATGAGGTCACATTAGATTTATTCAATACTAACAAACATAATGAGACTTATTTAATAATAACAAACATAGTGGATCTAGTCCACCTAACATTGAATGGAATTCATTATTATTACTCTAATGGGCCCTTCAAACCCCCCCATTACACCCCTAGGGAGGATCCTAGCACTCCACCTCCCTTAGAAAAGTGTTTCCCTCGACACTTATTTTCAGGAGGTACAACCATAAACCAGGGTCCCATGGACGAGTGTTCATTGTAAGCTAGGGAACCATGGTCCCATGTACAAGTGGTGGCCATTATGCTAAAGCAGTCCAACAAGTTCCATCATAAACCTAGGTCCCATGTACGAGTGTTGACTACCATGTTGAAGTAGGCAATGTACCATTTGCAAGTGTCAATTGCAATACTGAAGTAATCTAAAGAGCTCATCCATAAACATGAGTCCCATGTCTAAGAACTCATTCTAACTCCCCAATAAATATACTTGAGCTCAATACCTTGTTGAGAATAATGCTCCAAATGCCTAACATGGTCATGTGGATCAAATATATAGATCCGACCATATCCAAAAAATTGTCCACATAAATGCAAAAGGTCAGATGTGGATCTGGAAGGCACACTACTATAATAAACAAGTTAAAAACTGGTAGTTATAATTGACTCCAAATTTTCTGCAACAATGTTCTTCACATAAGGTGGAGTAGTGTTATCAAATAGAAGCTGGAAGTAGTTGGTTTCCCAAAAAATACAACTGTCCATATACCATTCCTCACAAGCCTTCTCTAAATCATACCAACAATAACATATGTTGTTTGTGTATTGATATTCAATATCATTCCAAATTACCATCATTTGGATTGCTTTATAGGCTTCCTATATCTTTTGTATTTGATGCTCCATTTGGAGTTGCATTATTCGAATTGATTGAGGGGGTTGAAATTTTCTACTTTGTGTAACCATTGTTTGAGATGCTCTTTATAATCCATAGTATCTTCAAGAAAACTTATAGGAGGGTCTTCTTTGACATAATTTGCATTTTCCATATAATATGGATATTCCTCAATGAGGGGGGCCAATATATCCTTGTAAAATGTCATAAGCCACGGTAAGTATGAGAGCTAGGATATTGAGGGTGGAAATTCRAAAGTTTTTTAGTGCACTCAATATTGATTAGAATTATATCATATAATATACCAAATCAAAGGCCCAAAAATCCTCTTTCCAATGGCATTGGTCTAGTGATAATGTGAGTACATTATCAAAACATATATACCATGCAGTTCCTGCAACCGTCATAGAAAAACTCTAAAATCAACCCTATGTCACACGGGTACGAACCTGCCCTAGTTTCCAATTTAGCCAGAATTTAAAAAAGAAAAAGCCCTTAAGGTAGGGCAACACCTTACAATGGTCCTTTTATGGAAACAATCCAGTCATATTTGCTTGCCTCTTAAAGTTGGACGACCTTTCAAAGAGATAACCTCCAAATACATATTCTTCCACACCTCTTATAAGGAGGATTTCATCCTTACTTATATTTAACAAGAGAACCATAATCATAACAACCTCCTAACTACCCAGTGGATCTTCTTTAATGAGGCAACATTAAATTTATTCAATACTAATTAACATAGAGGGCCTTATTTAATAATAACAAACATAGTAAACCCAATCCACCTTATATTGAATGGCCTCCGCTATTGTTACTCTAATGAGCCCTTCGACACCCCATACACCCCTAGGGAGGATCCCAACAAGAACTTTGTTCATTCATAATGCTTAATCATTTGATGCCAAACTTTCCTCACACCATTACAACTCTATCCACTTGGGAATAAACATTACACATTATTTAAGTGAACTTTAGAAAAYAAAAGTGCATTATAAGATAATTCACTAGATCAACATTAAAATTAAGCATGGGATAAGTCCAATASCAAAAAAAGCAATGTTAATAATGATGGAAAAKGGCATTCATAAAATGAATTGTAATTGCTACCCARGGAACTAAATTCTATATGACTCTCTCATGACCATTGGGAATATTTATATCTCTCATGACCATTGAAAATATTTATAAAGTTATCTTSTAAAAAGCATGGGACAAGTCCAATACAATTTGACTAAAAATCAATGATTGGCCTAGAAAATACATGTTAATAATGATGGAAAGTTCATTCATAAAATGAATTATAATTTCTACCAAGGGAACTAAATTCTATATGACTCCCTAATGACCATTGAAATCATTTATAAAACTATCTACTAAATTGGAGTATCCACAAATGTGATTTAGAAAAAAAAAAATAGTCTACATTTGTAGTAATACAACTCTCTAATGAATATTGAATGCTAATAATGGTAGCAACTAAATTGGAATATCCATAATGAAAAATGAGCAATTAGAGCATCTTTAATTAAGATCTATAATGAAAAATGGGCATATGAAACTACCATTTTCTTTATTAACTAGTGAACATATGATAAGGTAGGCTCTAAAAATGAGTGTCCATAAGTATAATTTAAAACAAAATGCCGAGGGAACTAACATATGCTATAATATGACTCTCACATGACCACTAAAATCATTGACAAAGATACTACTAAAATTTGAAGGGTGTCTACAACTATTTACCACAAAGATTTTGGAAGATATAAATGGCATATGCTATAGTATAAATGAAACTCAACTTTGTATTTTGGATCAAGTTTTTCTATCAAAACCTATTCAAATCTCTACACTTCAAACTCCCTTCTAATTGATATTAGCAAACCCCCTTTAGACATTGGTATCCCCATTTTCTAGGGATAACTAGGAGATCATGTCTCGAGGCCCACAGGTCCTAGACATGGAGTATCGAGAGTAGGATTGACCTGAGCATGGCCTTGGAGGGCCCATCCTTCTTTTTCTTCGCCAGACTTGTCCTGTTAGCAGCAGTAGCTTCCATCACCATCGGCTTGGACTTGCATCAAAGAGGACTCTTGCTCCATGAGGTAATTGGTCCAAGGTATCATGGTATGTGTCATGTTTGATCGTTATAACCTTCTTATATATGCATCGGGTTCCTTACATTTCTGATAAGTGCTTGGATCTTACACTAATCCACT
>JASDQU010026512.1:9871-23061 GCA_032191745.1 Picea mariana
AACTGCCACCTAGCTGAGTTAACTGACGGAACAAAGAGTAGTGAGTTGGTGATGATTCCAATGTTGCATGGTGACAAAACCAATGCAACATCTAAACTCAACTCAACTAGTCAAACTGAAGTGTCAACTGAAAGAGAATATTCTCCAAGTGGAATATTCTCCCCTAAAATATAGGAGACTGGATAATGACTAATTATGACTAATAAACAAGAAATAACCTTAGGGAAAATAAATCCTAGGTGTGTGTGAAGTAAATCCAACAAATTTTCCGCAAAAGAGCTCTATATGGGTGACGTTGTCCGGCATGTTGGCGGCTGGGGATGTTACAGAATGGTATCAAATAAAAGAGATGTAGTATGAGTTATGTTCCCGTCCTATTGGTGGTTGGGGACGTTACATACCATCAACCATGTACAAACCATGTACATCAGCCATGTATATCAACACCATACCATGTACCAACCATGTACATCAGCACCATACCATGTACCAACCATGTACATCAACCATCACCATGTACCATGAAATTTGCATCAACCATATGCCAAGAATATGTTCCAAATGTGTACCAATCATGTATATAGATAACCAACAAGTGCCCCATACATGTACCAAAAATGTATCTCAAAGAATGTGCCAAATATCCAACATGCTCCTCAAACCATGTGCCTCAACCATATACCATATCACTAATGATATGTCTCAATCATGTCATACACCATAACATCATCCACATGTAACCCTAAAAAGATGCATATAAGCATACCTATAACTCTGTAAAAAACCTAATGTATGTGATCACATACCTGCAGACCTTCCTCAACTTCAACAAAAAGAGAATAGCATATTCATCAAACATTACCTTAGTCTCATGGGACTAGTTTTGGATTAGTCACAAATCCTAACTTTCAACAAGAATAACTTCGTACCTATAATGAATAAATGTCTGAAAATTGTAACCAATGTTCTTCAGTATCTTGTTTGTAATTCCCCCAATTTTCACTGCTTGAAATATCCCGGAAAAGGAATTATAGAAAAAATGGAAGACCTTGTTTAATTTTGTCTTATTCTAGAGAGTGAACTTGTACAGCATGCCCCACGCAGAATATTTGATATCTGGGTCTGAAATTTGCACAATACATACTAAGGCCTATATTATATACAATTCATTTTGTCTCACTGAATTTGGAGCTTCTATGAAGAAGTTATGACCTTTTTACCCGGAACACCTGTTTGAGACTAGTTCCAAGACTATCCAAAAACCCTATCTTACATAAAGTGTATCTCCCAAAATACAATGACCCAGAAGCTGAAATTTCTACCACAAGTACCTTGATATGGCTTCTCAATATTCTATGGATTTCAATATCTTAATTTTTCTATAAAAATAGTTATAGTGAAAATTCTAAGATGACCTGTAAATAACATACCTTAGAACACATCCTCACAAGATTTCATCCTCCCTTGGAATTTCTCCTTTCTTTACTTCATCTTCCCTCTGGAAAAATCCTCAGATATCCTTGGTTACCTCGTATAAGAATCACTTTATCAATTAGATAGATATTCAATGAACTTGTGTGTATTTGTAATGTACTTATGACAGACTTCTTACGGTGTATTTATACTTTTTGTAAGTAACCTCTTTCCTTAACTTTGGGACCACTTTCCTTAACTTTAGGACCTATTTCCTTAACTTTAGGGATTCTTGAACTTTCTTGTTACACCCAATTTACCCTTTCATTAAATAATTGTAACCAAATAGGGGCTTCTTGACCATTCTTTGGGACTTCCAACTTTAAAAGGTCATATCTACCTAACCGTGAGGAACCACATGACATTCCACATATCACCGAAAAATGGCATGATGAGTACTATACATTTATGAGGGTGTTGCCTGTATTTAAATTATCCATTGTGTCCAAAATACTCATTCAACATTGGGTTCCATAAAAAATACCTTTGGGCTATTGTAATTTGCTACCGGACTTCTTCAAATGTATCCAACACAACTGTTGACCCCAACTACCAATGACAACAACTCACCATCACTCTCAACCATACATATGATATCCAACTACAAACGATATCGTTCACATCTCTGGGGCTTTCAGACTTCTCCAAGGGTTTACATCAATCTCTAAGGGTTGACATCAATCTCCAAGATCACTCTCCAAGGGTTGACTTCAATCTCCAATATCACTCTCCAAGGGTTGAGATCAATGACAACCCACTGTCCAAACCAACTATCCAACAACATCCCCTCCTTCATCCGCAGAGGTTTTTGATTTTGTAGAAGGAGCATCATCAGATCGCTTCCCTCTCTCGACACTTTTGGATCTACATTGCTTCTTGTAGTGCTCTTCTTTTACAGATCTCCATCAAACCTTTACAAACTTTCCAGGAGATTTAGATCTTCCCTTAGATTTAGAACTCCCACTTGAGAACTTAAATCTATTTCTTTCTTGGGATAATCCTCTTGCAAATAATGCATCTGTGCTCTAGCTTTCCATATTTTTCCACATCATCTCCTCCAACAACAAGTATGATACCACGTCATCGAAATTTAAGGTAGTTTAATTACTATCTATGGCCACAAACAAACTATCCCACGAGTCTGGTAAAGAGCACAATAAAATAATACACGTATCTTCATCGGAAATATTAATATCTTCAGGCTAAATCAGAAGAACCACAGTATTATCAATTAAGTGTCGACGTTTCGGATCCATATCAGGATCCATCATTAGGACAAGAATCCTAGGGTTAATTGTGAGAAGAGAGGGTTATAAATATCTAACTTAGGCGGGGAATTTTAGTGTCGGCTGCTGGGGATGATACAATATGGTATCAGAGCTCCAGTTGTCACCACTGAGCCTGGATGGGCCGAGCAAGTTGATATGAAGTGAAATTTCACAGAGAATTTATTTCAAAGTGGAAAAATTTCAAGTTACAGTGTGTCCATGGTAAAAATCAGAAGCTATTTACAGTGTGTCCATAATTTTGATTTAGATCCAGGACTATTTTCTATGGTTCAATAGCTTTCCATTTTCTGCTCCTGTGCCTCAATCTGATTCCAAAGTAGAAAGTTATGGCCCTTAGAAGTTAGTTGGGTCTTAAAATTTACCCTCCATTGTTTGTCCCTTAACTTTCTCATAAAATCTTTGTTTCACGAACAGTTTACACCATTAGAAATCTCTCTCTGAATCTTTCATTTGAGCTACAGAGACGAAGTGTACCTTGGTACACTTTGTTCTCATGGTTTTTGAGTAGCTAAAAACGTTGTTTAGGGCCTCAAAAACATGCTACAAAAAGATGACCTTCAAACAGTATAAAATGTCACAGAAATTCACTGGTTTTTGGTTGTTGTAGACCATCCAAATGACTTAACGCGCAAAAATTTGAAAATGTACACCCATATTTAGCATGCGCAGCAACACCGAGAATGCTCCGCGCGCCTATAACCAATGTGGATCACTTCTCTGTCGCGCCAATATCTTGTACGCACTACTTTTGTGTTGAGTGCCAATATCTACCGCGCACAATTTTGGTTCATGCACTAATACCTATTGCGCACAATTTTTGTGTCACATGCTAATATTCTGCATGCATTGCACTCTATGTGCCACACCATGCCAAATTTTAGTACACTCCCACCGTGAACTAGTACTCCACGTGCACCATTAATTAAATCGTTGCACAGCAGAAATATTCAGCATGCATGCATTTCATACCAACATTGTGTGTGCACCAACAAAATTCCTCTATGCTCTGTCAATACTCAGTGTGCACACCACGTGTGCCAATATTATGTGTTCGTACACCGTGCTCACCAATATTACGCATGCACCACCCAATCTGCACCGCGTAGTGCTAAATTTAGTGTGCACATCCGTGCACTATTATTTTTATGTGCTTCACTAGATTTGCTCCGTGAAACACCAAATTTAAGTGTGCACACTCACGCACTGTTATTTTTCATGCATTACCAATTTTGCACCACGCAACGCCAAATTTAAGTGCACACACATGCGCACCATTATTTTTCGTGCATTACCAACTCTGCACCACACAGCGCCAAATTTAAGTGCACACACTCACGTAACAATATTTTTTCGTGCATCCCAACTTGTACTCTGTAACACCAAATTTTAGTGTGCACATCCATGCACACTTATTTCCACACATCACAAGTTTTTCACTGCGCCTCACACATTTTTAGTGCGCACACCTACGCACCTTCATTTTTCTGTGCATCAATTCCTCGTGAATTGCGCTGCAGAAGTTGAGGCTTTTGTCAAACTTTTCTCAATTTTTATCATGGACATTTTGCAACTATGAAATTTTTTCAATTTCACTCCAATAACACCAATTCAACCTATGCAACAACAAATTGTTGTTGGTTGACATTCCCAGAATGAATTTTTCCCAAACGCAATTCACAAATTGAGAGTTTTAATCAACTAATCTCACTCCATCTATCATGGCTTCCCTGTAAATTCAAATTCGACCAATTCCAGGTCTGACTCTGCTAGAATAGATATTAAATTAAGAATATCTCACAACTTGGCCAAATTTCTCAAATTTCCAATGAATTTAACAACAAAAATTGGGGCCTTTGCCCAATTCCACGCAATTGCTTCTGATTCTTACCATGGATGCATTGTAACTTGAAATTTGGCCACTTTGAAATCAATTCTCTATGAAATTTTTCTTCAATTCAACTTGCTCGGCCCATCCAGGCTCAGTGTTGAAAACTAGAGCTCTGATACCATATTGTAACATCCCCAGCATCCAACTGGGATATGCCACATAAAATTTTCGAACTGTATACAAAATTAAAACATATAGAAACTCTGCAAATGCACAGATTCATGCAGAATAATGATAAAAATACACATGCAACACACACAGGAAAAACCCATAAAAATAAACGCATACATAATAATGCAGCATGTAATTTAACACACAATTGACACTTATCTTTGGCATGGTGTGGCACGCAAAATGCAATGTGTGCGGAATATTAGCATGTGACACAAAAATTGCATGCAACAGGTATCAGTGCATGAACCAAAATTGTGCGTGGTAGATATTGTCAAACGACACAAAAGTAGTGCACACCAGATATTGGTGCGACAGAGAAGTGATCCACATTGGTTATAGGTGCGCGGAGCATGAGCTACCTTATGGTGTTGTGGCGTATGCTAAATATGGGTGTACATTTTCAAATTTGTGTGCGTTAAGTCGTTTGGATGGTCTACAATAGCAGAAAACTAGTGAATTTCTGTGACATTTTATATTGTTTGAAGGTCATCTTTTTGCAGCGCGTTTTTGAGACCCTAAACAACGTTTTTAGCTACTCAAAAACCACAAGAATAGAGTGTACCAAGGTACATTTGGTCTCTGCAACTCAAATGAAAGAGCCATAGAGAGCTTTCTAATGGTGTAAACCGTTCGTCAAATAGAGCTATTATGAAGAAGTTATAGGACAAACAGTGGAGGGTAAATTTTAAGACCCAACTAACTTCGAAGGGCCATAAATTTTTTCTTCGGAATTAGATTGAGGCACAAGAGTAATATATGGAAAGTTATTGAACATAGAAAATAGACCTAGAGCTGAATTAAAATTATGGGCATGTTAAAATATTTAATATGATGCAGAAGGTACCTGTAGCATTCTAGACCAAAAACACTACTTGGCCTAGAACTTTAGCAGGTTGTAACTAAAAGCCCAGAACTCAGAAAAAAGTGAAACATGGAAACATTCTCCAAAATATGTATACGAAAAAACCCAATTGAGCTCCTACCGAAAATCCAATGGAGTAGGTGCAAAAATGCGTAATTATAACTCAGATTTGCACCAAGTTGAAGTGTGAACAGAAAAATTAAAGGACAAATTTCAAATAACCATAACTTTCTACTCAAGACTCGGAATTGAGCATGGAAGTAGCCGTTGGAAAGGTCTTGGAAAATAGAATATAACTATTCACCTATAAAATTGATCTGGGTAGTCAATTTTTCAAAAAATCAGAAGAAATAATTATAATGCATTATTGAACCAGAATTGTACATAATTTCGTGAATTTGTTAAATTATTTAGCCTAACAAGTTTTGTTGGCTACACATTTTGCAGAGTTAACAACAATTAGATCAGAAAAGGATCGGCATAGAGTTCATAATCATGGAATATACACAAGGGGATTACAGCCATGAAGATGAGATCAGAGGGATGTATGTCAATATGGGTAATGAAGGTACAAATTCAAATGGACATAGAAAAGAAAAGGAAAAAAACATGAACTTGGTAGAGACCATTAAACGTTTGCAAAAGGATGTCCAAAGTTATAAAGCTGATAATGAGAGGCTTATGAAAGCCAAAGAGAAACATGAGGGATTGAACATAAAGTTAATGCAGAGTGTGGACAGAATATAAAAGAAGATGGATAAGGAGAATGACTCAAAAAAATCAAGAAGTCATAGATCTCATGATGAGAGGAGAAGAACAAGAAGTGTTGGCAGACATCACCATCAATCCCCAAGGCATTCCACTAGGAGAGTACACAGTATTTCAAGTCCATTCCCTGTAAGAAAACATAAGAGGAGGTCTAGGGTGGATGAGCTACAAGGAGAAATGAACAAAATCAAGCCTCCTACATTTGATGGTGAGCACAAGAAGGATGAGGATGCAGAGACATGGTTGCTAGGAACGAGGAAGTATTTTCAATTGCATAATTACTCTTCACACGCAAAAGGAAGAATTTCCATCTATCATCTCAACAGAAAGTCATCCATGTGGTGGGACCAATCTGTGAAAGTGCAACACATTGATGAGAAAAATGTTACTTGGAGGGAATTCAAGAGGTATTTTCAAAAGAAATACTTGACTAAGAGATACTATGACAAGAAAATGAAGGATTTATTTGAACTCGAGCTTGGGAATATGACCATAGATAAATATGAAAGAAGATTTTTAGAACTGTTAAAGTATGTTTATTTCATCAAGGAAGAGCCAGTTAAGATTCAAAGGTATTTGGGTGGGCTACCATCATTTATCAATGACAAGATACAATATGATGATCCCAAAACATTGGAGGAGACCATAAGGTGAGCTAAATGCATTTATGATCAACATAAAGGAAGGACAACTTTCCAAAAATCTTGGGAAGACAAGAAGAAAAACAAGATGGAACAAAGGAAGAAGGGGACTAAGCCACCATTCTTCAGAAATAATCCTCGGGGACAACCATCTTGTAGAGAACCAAGAATGACTGAGACAATGGGGCAAAGACCAAGGCATCCACCTATTCAATGTTGGGGTTGTGGGGGAGATCATATGTATAGAGATTTTCCTCACAGAGGTGAAATAGTAAGGATTGTTCACAATGTAAAACAAGTTGATACAGTGGAGGTCATGGGAATAAATGTACCTAGGATCTATGCAGCCCTGGACAACAAGCAAGTTGATTTTCAATCACATATGATTGAAGTGGAAGGTAAGATCAACAACCAAACCATTATTTTAATTGATTCGGGATCTAGTCATAGTTATGTAGATCCTAAGATGGTGGAAAGATTGTATTTGCCAAGAAGAAAGCTTGGAAAATATTGGTTGGTGTAGTTGGCTACCATGGCTAAAAGAAAAATTAATGATATGGTTAAGGCATGTCCAATGGACATGAATGGACTAAGCACCATGGAAGATTTGAACAGCATACCTTTAGGTTCCTATGACTGCCTAATTGGTATGGATTGGTTGGACCAACACCATTCTATCCTAGAATGTTATAATAAGGCATTTGATTGTTTCGATGAGGAAGGGAACCTAAGGACAGTACAGGGAATTCCCAGGGCAATACCTATCAGATAAATTTCAACATTGTAGTTGAATAAAAGTTACAGAAAAGGGTGCCAAATATTTGTAGCACATATGGAAGAAAAACCATATGACAAAGTGTCAAATATTGAATATTATGCAATCATAAAAGAGTTTGAAGATGTATTTAAAGAAATACCAGGATTACCCCCTAAAAGAGACATTGATTTATCCATCAATCTGATGCCTGGAGTAGCCCCAGTATCCAAGACCCCTTACAGGATGAGTACACTAGAATTGAAGGAAATGCAAATGCAACTTGAATATCTTTTGAAGAAGGGGTATATATGCCCAAGTGTGTCAACTTGGGGTTCCCCAGTATTATTTGTGAAGAAAAAGGATGGAATGTTGAGACTTTGCATTGACTTCAGGCAGTTGAACAAGGTAACTGTGAAGAATAAGTATCATTTTCCAAGGATCAATGACCTCTTTGATCAGTTGAAAGATGCAAAAATATTCTCCAAGATTGATCTTAGGTCAGGTTATCATCAGGTAAGAATTAGAGAAGAAGACATCAACAAGATTGGTTTCAGAACAAGGTATGGTCATTATGAGTTCACAATGGTGACATTTGGGTTATCAAATGCACCAGTTGTCTTCATGTGTTTAATGAATGGTATTTTCAAAGAATACTTAGATAAGTTTGTCATTGTATTTTTAGATGACATTCTTATATATTCTAAGTCAGAGGAAGAGCATGAAAAACACTTGAGGATGGTATTACAAGTATTAAGGGAGCATCAATTGTATGTCAAATTGAGAAAGTGCTCATTTTATCATAAGTAAATTCATTATTTGGGACATATCATTTCAGAGGAAGGGATAGTAGTGGATCCTGAGAAGATAGAGGCCATTAGAGGATGGTCGACACCAAATAATGTGACAGAGGTCAGATCATTCATGGGCCTTGCAGGCTACAATAGGAGATTTATTGAAGGATTATCAAAGATTGCACACCCAATCACTCCCTTGCAAAAGAAGGGTGTGAAGTTTCAGTGGACATTGGATTGTAAAAAGAGTATCCAACACTTGAAGCATTTACTAACAAGTGCTCCAATACTAAGGATTGTTGATCCAAATGAAGAATTCATTGTATGCACTTATGCATGTAAAGAAGGGCTTGGTGGAGTCCTTAGTCAAAATGGGTATGTTGTGTGCTATGAATCAAGGAAGTTGAAGGAGCATGAAAGGCACTATGATAATCATGATTTGGATTTGGAAGCCATAGTGCATGCCTTGAAGATGTGGAGGCACTACCTCATGGGGAAAAGGTTTGAGTTGAGGGCAGACCATAGTGGTCTGAAATATTTATTTGGACATCCAACTCTGAATGTTAGGCAAAGAAGGTGGTTAGAATTTCTCAGTGAATATGACTTTGATATAAAACATATCAAAGGGAAAGAGAACAAGGTGGTTGATGCACTTAGTAGAAGGGTGCATGAGTTGCATGCTACAACCATTATCATGTACCAATCATATTTGAAATATAGAATCTTAGAGGCTGCAAAATCAGATTTGCAATACATGGAAATAATAACAAAATTAAAACAAGGCATTTTGCAGCAGAAAATTGAAGACTATAAACTTGAAGATGATGAAATTATCATGTACAGGGGCAGAATTTATGTACCGAATTCCCAAGAATTTAAAAATCTGATATTAAGAGAAATGCATAATGTACCTTATGTTGGGCATCCAGGTTATTAGAAAACTATTGCAGTTGTCAAGAGCCAATATTATTGGTCAGGCATGAAGAAAGAAGTTGTTGATTTTATTTCCAAATGTTTAGAGTGTCAAAAGGTCAAGGATGAGCATAGATACCCAGCTGGTTTGCTACAACCATTGTCCATTCCTAAGTGGAAATGGGAAGTTGTAACAATGGATTTCATCACCAAACTGCCCAGAACAAACAAGCAACATGATTTTATCATGGTAGTGGTGGATAAGCTTACTAAAGCTGCCCATTTTATTCCAGTAAAGCTCACTCACAAGGAATCCAACATTGTTGATATTTATATGAGATAAATTGCTCGACTACATGGTATACCAAGACAATTGTGTCTGACAGAGATCCAAAATTTACATAAAATTTTTGGAAAGGATTATTTAAGGGATTTGGAACAAATTTGAATTTTAACACAACTTATCATCCAGCATCAGATGGATAAACAAAGAGGGTGAATCAAGTGATTGAGGATATGTTGAGGATGTATGTGATGGATAAACCATAAAAATGGGAAGACTACCTACACTTAGTAGAATTTGTTTATAATAATGGGTATCAAACATCTCTAAAGATGAGTCCATTTGAGGCACTTTATGGAAGAAGGTGTAACACATCGGTAAGTTGGGACAACCCAGCAGATAGAGCATTGGTTGGGCCAAAATTACTCAGGAAAATGGAAGAGCAAATGTTGAAAATAAAACATAATTTAAAGTTTGCTCAAGACAACAAAAAAATCTATGTTGATAAGGGCAGAACTCACAGAGAATTTAAAGTGGGTGACCATGTATTCTTTAAAGTAAAGGCCAACATAAGTTCCCCAAAGTTGGGAAATTGTTCAAAGTTAGAATCTCATTATTGTGGGCCATTTGAAATCCTAGACATGATTGGGCCTATACCATACATTCTTGTCTTGCATGCATCAATGTCTATTCATATTGTCTTCCATGTATCATTTCTCAAAAAGTATATACATTATTCTAATCATGTCATTGATTGGAATGTGATTCAGGTGGAGCAAGAAGGCACCTTTCAAGTGCATCCAGTGTGCATATTGGATCAGAAGATCAAACAGCTCTATAATCGATCCATAGAGCTAGTAAAGGTCCAATGGACCTGGTACGATCCTAAAGATGCAACTTGGGAGCACAAGGATGCTATGCGGGAATAATACCCGCATATTTCTTAGGATTTTTGAAATTTTGGTTGTGTATATATTGCACTGAGGACAGTGCATAAATAAGGGGGATGGGAATGTAATACCCCTAGGCCGAACCCCAACTGTAAATGTAAATACAAATCTACTTAAGTTGGTGAGTTTTTTTATATCATTTTACGTGCACATTCCATGGTATAGTGTGCACATGTACTGTGCACTAAAATAATGAAGTGTGCACATTCTAGGATACTGTGCGTAGAAAAATTAAGTGCACACAATTTTGAGGTCAGAGAACCTTTGTGTATATGTTGTGTTTTGAGATTAGTGAGTCAGGATGCAGAAATGACAGTGTATCTGTAATGTAAATGTAAATGTAATCACACACAAATTTTAATGAAAAACACATCATTGTGGCAGACCAACCATGTAAAAGAGTATGGGGGACTAAACTCCACTAGTTAGGGAAAAGGGGATAAAATTTAAGGATAAGGGGCTAAGTTAGGGAGCTTAAGCCAAAAAAAAATATTATATTAATATTCCTTGAAGTATAAAGTATGGATAATTATTTTATCCTAAGTTCTAAGGATGGAGACAAGTGCGCCAAAGTAGTTCTCAACGTGACAAGTGTCAAGTTGGGAACATGCATACATATAGTTTGGACTTAGATCATTTTCCCATAATTCCATCATCATGCACTCACTCATTCATCCCTAGAAGACACTATTCGAAAGGCAAGATATTGTTATGAACAGCTTGGGCATTCGTACCTTCCTGTCATTGTACATGTAACTGTATCTATACCCATACTCGTACATGTACCTGCACCTAGTTAGCTTAGGAGCTGGACCAAAGAAGCGGGTTGTTAGGCCCGTGGGATATTGAAGAGGCGGGTTGTCAGGCCCGTGAGAAATTCTCTCTAGGTGAGAGAATTGTTGAGAATTAATTTCTCGAAGGTGCCAAACTACAGCTACAGAGCTCTGAGACTTGTTTTCTAGCTTGTTGTTGAAGCCCGAAAAGGAAGTGGGGTAGCCAAGGGACTGTTGAGGAAAGAAGGGGAACACTTCCTGGGGTGGGACAAGCATGTGGGGAATGAGGGATTGTAGGCTGTTAGTTAGAGTTGGCACCTGTGACGGATTTTTCCCTGTTGTCTGAGATACATCAACCTAGTTAGGAATTCCTTTACTTGGGTGGAGTTTAGTCCCAACTTGGGGGTGACCCACTGCTGAGAGTTTTGAGCAATGTGGTCTAAGTTTGGGAGGAACGTGGAAGGTCTTCACGCAGTTGGTGATATTTTTACCAAGATAAGTGTCAATTGTGTGTTAAATTACATATTGTGTTATTATGTATGTGATCATTTTTATGGGTTTTTCCTGTGTGTGATGCATGTGTATTTTTATTATTATTCTGTATGAATCTGTGCATTTGCAAAGTATTTGTATGTTTTAAATTGGTATCAAAGTTTGAATTTTTCATGTGGCATAGCCTAGTTGGATGTTGGGGATGTTACAACCTGGATCCACAATAATCCACTGATCTTTGTCCACCAACAAAGCTTACATCTTGAGCTTTCAGAACTCAAAACTTTACCCATTAAATTTCTCGATCTCTATTTTCCAATTGTTTGCCATTTTTTTCACCTAAAAAATCGATATTGCATATCTCCCACTGTAACAAGGATTATCACAGACCCCAGCCAAACCATTAACCACAAAGGCGTCCCCCTGAAGCCAATAATTGTTCTTACACCAAATGTAAATTTTAACCTTGTACAATTAATTACTACAAATAGATTCTTAATAAAAATAGAAAAGATACAATGGAAC
Source organism: Picea mariana (assembly GCA_032191745.1). NCBI lineage: Eukaryota > Viridiplantae > Streptophyta > Pinopsida > Pinales > Pinaceae > Picea > Picea mariana. The sequence goes on from JASDQU010026512.1 coordinate 22,450, forward strand.
ACACACATTACACAGAGACTTTACCCTAGAAACAAAAACCGCGAAAACCAACAACATGTTTAGAGTCGTACCTCCAATATTTTATTCATCATATTCTTCATTGTTTATATATATATATATATATATATATATCACACGGCATCGAAACACCTAATCCATTGATCCAGATTAGTCAACAACCCTAATTCCTTAACTGGAATTAGAAAACCATCAGCGAAAACCATGACACAAAAAACCACCCCCTACCCCCCTTGCTCCCATATTGGTGTACAGTACATGGGACCAATCTTGCAAAGAATATAACACATACCCAACAAATCTCCCACATATTTCAATGCATAATATTCCATTAAGGTTACTTTTGAGTCATGTTCACTTCTCTCAAGGATCATTTGATTGGAAGCAAGGTGAAAGGCCCTATCATTGGGGGTTCTAGAAAAAACATTATCCACAAATATAAGAGGATTAGGGGACATAAATGAAGAAAGCCTCACACTTGAAAAAATATTGGGTAGAGGGGATCTCTTTAGTGTAGTCACAAAAATGTGGAGTAGTTGTTACAGTCAAGCATTGCACAACCACACAAATGAGCCTACCACCACCGCCACGAAG
>JASDQU010026513.1:0-26244 GCA_032191745.1 Picea mariana
CACTCATGCAATCCATGTGTTTTTTTGAAAGTAATATTCCAAATTATTCTTTGTGTATATTGTCATATTGGTATCCTTACTTCTAATCCAACTTCATGATAAGACATGCTTACAATATTTGGTTGATTAGTGCCTTGATTATTTGTAGGGGATATATATATTACAATATTACAATGTAATATGGCATTACCATATTACATTGTAATATGGCATACAATATGGTATACCATATTTCTTGTAAAAAAAAAATTTTAAACCTAAAGTCATCGTCGCAATATCGACGCAAGTTTGTTAGAAAAATTTTACTATTTTACCACAACCGTCGCTATAGCGACGAAACTTCATCGCAATTTGCCACGAATATTCGTCGCATACACAGCATGTGCGTCGTAATTTTGGTTTGGAGATATTGCACTCGTCAATATTACCACGGATTTTCGTCGCAAGTTGCGACGGACTTTCGTCGCACATTCAGCAGCTGCGTCGTAAGTTATTGGCTTGGCATAACTTTTCGTCCCAATTGCAACGAAGTTTCGTCGTAATTGCCACATTTCTTCGTTGTTATTGCGATGATCGTTCGTCGTAATTGCGACGATGCATAGGGATAACTGGTATTGAAGGTGGTGACACGTGGAGAGCTAATTTCGTCGATGTTTCCACACACACCTGGATCGTGGATATAGCGACGAAAAAAAATATCAATTTTCTGGAAATTGTGACGGATAATTGTGGCAATATCAATGAAAAACCGTCACAAATTTGGTCATATGTACTAGTGAAGTATGACGTGCAGTTAAAAACAACAAATGGTAGGGGCAGGTATAGGTAGTTGATTGGGTCGTTGCAGGCAACGGTACGATCGCTGATGGCAAATTATAGGTACGGTCAGATTGCTTAGAAATTGACAGCGGATTCAATTTGTCCGACGACAAGTCATTGAAGTACAATCTCTATGGTGGACAAGGTGACCTGATTTGTACGGATAACCCACAATCGCCAAGATATGCTCTGAGACCACTGTAACAATTATGCTATTATTTGATTATAAACATAATATTTCTGTATAGATAATTATTGATAAAATGAATAATAGATGATGATATTACATTCATCCTCGTGACGATTTACTTATAGCAGTGACTGGTCACAAGTGAAGAGGTACGTACCTCTTGATTATTTATCTAATTAAATTATTATTATTATTATTATTATTATTATTATGTTCATTACATTGGGCAGCATGCTTGTTATCGTTCCCACTCGAGTTCAATTCCTTCAAAATGGACATGTTGACCCGTTGTGATAAGGCTAGAAGGGTAGTTGACCCCTGAGATAGAGGTCCAATCTGGTGGGCTTCAAGACACCTTGAACCTTGCTAAGTCACAATTTATTGGTATATCTGACTTACGGGCTGTTGGATATATTCGAGTTATAGTGGCAATCAATAAGCTTGATCTCGAGCCTAGCCTAGATCAAACCTACTAGTTATCGATTCCCATGGTTAAGAAAAAAACATAAAACCTCATGCTAACATATCTATGTTACCACCTAGTGACAAACACATTACTTATCCATTGACTTTAATTTACACGTCAATCTCGACCTCGTAGACTCAACTATCGACTTCAACAATGCCTTCAACTTCCATCCTTCATGAAAACATCATGTCTCTACTCTCCAATGAAAACTTTGTCTCAAGATCATACAACTTGAATCTTGAATTCCCACACTATCTCAAGAATATAAAACATTGAATTACTACTTCTAGCATTGATAACTTCTCCTCTGATATCAACCAAATACTCTTAATTTGTGGAACTAGTAGTAGTTTCCCAATTTAGGCCTCCTTAGGCATAATGTTCTGGTCCTGGTTTTCAAACATATGGGGTCATTGCCACTACCTATGCCAAAAAACCATCATCCAACCTAGCATGTGCAATCATGCACTTCATACATTCAATAACGACTGGTTCTTCCATCCTGCCATCTCAGTTTGCTCAAGAGTGTGAGTAGTCTTTTTGCGTGGAAATGCCCACCAATTTGCAATACTAAAAAACATCCTCGGACATAAATTCTCGAACACTATCACTTCTTGTCACCTTGTTGTTTCGACTGGTCTACTTTTCAACGAGTGTTATAAACTCGAACACACCAAATACCTCAGTTTTCTTCTACAAAAGTGGGTGAAAGTTTTCTAGAGATGGGCATCAATGAACATGAAAAAGTACTCGGCACCTCATGCCAATGTTGTTTCCATTGGACCACGTGTATATTAAGTTGAGCAATACAACTCGCCTTACTAGTAAACCTTGGTGAAATTCCTTCTTGTGTTGTTGTTCGAAGGACAATTTTGACAAACCCTAGTGTCCCCTCTCGATTTACTTGAATATGGTCATCTGTTCCAATGTCCTAGCATCAATATGTCCCAATTTTTTATGGGACAACATGAGCCTAATATCAACAACGACCACTCAAGCCTCCCCAATGTTCACCTCCTTCATCAACATTGACTTCCAAGTCAATCTCCTCATTGACGCCATCATGAACTAGATAATTGCAAATACCCTGATCAGTTTGTAAACCGTCCCATCTTTGATGTTTTTAGTAGTAAAAGTCTTAATTAATCCTTTGAAGCAAGAACTTGATCTTGACGAACCATGTTGTAACGTTAGCATCTTTGAACTTCTTAATAAACAACAATACTTCATTTTTAGTGCCTAGTGCCTACAGTAAGAAGTTAATGTCCTCCACTTCACCACTCTACTATTTAACTGACACGGTCTTGCAATATGGACATCAATACAATCATTGTTTTCCTTGTATACCCATGCTATTTCCTCCAATTTTGTGACACTAGGAGAAACACCCCTAGTATGTTAGGATGCACATAAGTTTGTCCAACAACAATCTATCTAGAACAATATCTCATCACTTTCTCTATTTTGATTTTTTTGCCCTCTATACTAGAGGCTTGTTCTTCTTAGTGATTAAACTTTGTGTGCAGATATTTATTGACCCTTATGATCATTGCTAGACTAACCACTCTCTCCTTCATATGGACAGATTGCCATATGTGTGTGTATCTTTGTGTGCAGATATTTATTGACCTTTATGGTCGCTGCTAGCCTAACCAGTCTCCTTCATTTGGACTGTCGTGTGTGTGTAATTAAGCCCCATAACCTCACTACGTGCCACTAGACCACATTGCTGTGGGCATTGTAAATGTTAATATTGAAAGTAACAGGAGCTCATGTGGAAACTTGGTGTTTCATAGGTTAATAGACGAACTTGCAATTCTAGTAGCTGCTCGAGAATTTGTACTTAGAAAGTATATTAGAGACTAAAAGATGTAGTAATAATAAAGCTCTGCATATATTTTAGCACTGAGAAGATTGAGAACCATCTTCAGTACATTGTTTTGCTTTAATAATAATTTATAGACAGAAGAGCTATGACCAATATAATAGAACTTGCAGAGATTCTACATCAGAATCAGCTCAATATTGCTGAGAAAAGAGAAAGACAAGGCATGGAAAAAGGCTATATGAAAAGTCTCAAAGATAAAAGATTTCAGAGCCAAAAGTCCACAAAATTTATGCACCTCTGCACTTTCATCTTCTTCACAAACTGTGAAAGCAACCTAACATGCTATCTTTTAGAAGAATATAAAGCGTGTTTGATACCTTATTTTTCATTAAGGAACATGTAGGCACTATCGTTTATCCCTAATGGAATGCACTATGGACCGTGGTACCTTCGGAAGCAAAAGAAACCTTGAGATTGATCAGGAGGTATCATTCCTCCGCCTTTGCTTATATCAATTGTTTTTAACATTTTCACTACCTCATCCATTTCAGGCCTCTTGTCAGGGTTTGCATCCCAGCACCTTCTCATCACATTATTCAGAGAACTTGGACAACATCTAGGAATCTGTGGCCGTCGATTCTGACAGAAAGAACATCAACATGTAACACTGATCAATAAGCATTATAAAAACATAGGAAATAGGATCCAGACTATAAAAGGCTAAACGAACTACCTGTCTAACAACTGCATAAGTCATCTCTGTGAAGCTGAGATCGGGATATGGCATATCACAACAGTAAATCTCCCACAAGCAGATACCAAAACTGTATACATCACATTTCCGGTTGTATGGCTTGCCATGCAGAACCTATAGTGACTAAACATTATTAGAATTTCAGATCTCTGAAACAGTTATTGAGGGACATCAGCAAGAATCATATATGAGAGTTCAAATCACAAATGTTTTTGAAAATGTATACTTTGTATCATCTGGTAATACTCGTATTTCTGGTCAGAACGTTAACATACATAACTAAGACATTCCATGCATCTGCAAAATGAAGTAGCTTGAGCGTGGCAAAAGAATGATACAAACTACGAAACACACTATGTTTCCATCAAAATTCAAGTGTCCTAACAATGAATTTCAGATCTTTGAAACAGTTAATATGAGGGACATCGGCAAGAATCATATATGAGAGTTCAAATCACAAATGTTTTTGAAAAAGCATACTCTGTATCATCCGGTAATACTCATATTTCTGGTCAGAATGTTAACATACATAACTAAGACATTCCATGCATCTGCAAAATGAAGTAGCTTGAGCATGGCAAAAGAATGACACAAACTAGGAAACACACTATGTTTCCATCAAAATTCAAGTGTCCTAACTGTTGGTTTTTCTTCATATGAGATATAATCAATATATTATTACAATGACGATTGTTCCATATATAGGGAACATATGGTGACTATCCATGAAAGGATGCATCCCTTGAATAATCAATAACTATTTATTATTATCATTTACCTATTATATATGATATTTAATAATCAATAATTATATTATTAATTATTATTCTAAGAGAATGTCTTCCCGATGTTGTCCAAACATCAACACTCCCTCTCAACAAAGGAGACATTTTGCAACATGCCAAACTTGTCTTTGAAGTATACAAACTTCACCCTAGACTCATGACACTTGTCTGTCAGTCTTGGGAGACATCTCTCTCCCACCTGAACAGAGGAGAAACTCCTTCTGCGTCTCTCCCTCTGAGCCAATTAACTCTCTCTAAGATTAGGCTCACTTTGGGTCCGCATGTAATAGCATATAGCATCTTGAGTTTTTATCATTCCTTGTCAAATCACCATGACTAGGACAAAGACCACACCAGGATATTTCACCACAAGTACACACCTATGAGTGAATGTCGGCCTGATGCTAACTGAGACGTGGAAAGCACTTCAAGCACCTCGAGTCCATATTATTCCTTGGCATGATCAAGGAAGGACTACGTCTGGGCCCATTTACCACAAGTGCACCTTTATGATAAATGATCCTATCTTCCTTGCTCTGTAGCCCAATCTAGGAGAAGTTTCACCCGATGCTAAAACATCAACACTCCCTCTTAGCTAGGGAGGTATCTTTCCATAGTAGTACACAACTATTGTCCAGAGACACGTAGTCTCCGCCAGTGATACACAACCACCATAGTAGCAAAATGTTTGCCACACATGGCACTCCCATGTGGACTTCTAGAGGCTACTCCCTCTAGGAACACTTAGGGTCAACTCCCCATAGTGTGAGATGTCAAGGGTCAACTCCCTTGACATGTTCTCATGTTCTCTCCACATGGAACGATGGGCTATAAGCCCAAATGCACTTATCCCTTCTCGAATAAGTGTCCTCACAGATCAACTCAACTCAATTCATAGAGGAGTACGATTTGGAGAAAGTTTGTCACACATGGCACTCCATGTGGACTTCTAGAGGCTACACCCTCTAGAAACACTAGGGTCAACTCCCATAGTGTATGACGTCAAGGGTAAACTCCCTTGACATGTCCTCATGTGCTCTCCACATGGGACGTTGGGCTATAAGCCCAAACACACTTATCCCTTCTCGGATAAGCGTCATCACAAATCAAATCAACTCAATCACAGAGGAGTACGATCTGGAGAATTTCTCAAGAAGTTGCAAACATCAATACTCTCGGCAAGGGAGGCATTCTCTGCCATGCCAAGTCTGTCACGGAAGTACTTGAACTTCGTCCTGGTTTGGTAAGAACATCAACAACCTGCTCATTTGTTGTAAGGTACTGCACCAATACTTCCTTCCTCTGCACCATGTCTCGGATGTAATGGTACTTGATCTCAATGTGGTTCGATTTGNACTCTCGGCAAGAGAGGCATTCTCTGCCATGCCAAGTCTGTCACGGAAGTACTTGAACTTCGTCCTGGTTTGGTAAGAACATCAACAACCTGCTCATTTGTTGTAAGGTACTGCACCAATACTTCCTTCCTCTGCACCATGTCTCGGATGTAATGGTACTTGATCTCAATGTGGTTCGATTTGTCATGAAACACTGGATTATCAGAGATCTTCACACAACTTTGGTTACCATAATGAATAATGGTGGAATCCATCACATGTTCGGATAAATCTGCAAGGAGCTTGCGAAGCCACATTGCTTCATGGGCTGTCATACTTAATGCAATGTACTCTGCTTCTGTTGTGCTCGAAGCCACAAAAGTTTGTTTCCTTCTACACTAGGAAACCATGGAAGATCCCAAAGTGAAGCAACACCCGAAGGTGCTCTTTCTGTCCACTGCACTCCCTACCCTATCAGAGTCAATATATTCCTGCCATATCATATCAATACTGGAAGTATATCTCAGACCATGCCCAACTGTGCCTCGCAAGTATCTCAACACATGCTTCGCAACAATCTAGTGTGCCTATCTCAGCTGACTTATAAACTGGCTAATTGCACTCACTGCATAGCAAATATTTGGTCTGGTGTTAACCAGATACATCAATTATCCAATCAACTGTCTGTACAAAGTCAAATCAATTTCATCAGAATCAGAAGAAGACACACTTAGTTTCTTCAAATTCATCATCATTGGTGTAGCCACGAGCTTCAAGTTCAGTATCTCAAACTTCTTCAATATCTCAACTGTGTACTTCCCCTGACTCAGGAAGATCTCATCAGTTCTTTGCCACACCTCTAGTCCCGAGAAGTAGTGTATCATACCAAGGTCCTTCATCTCAAACTTAGAGTCCAATGCATACTTGCATTCAACAATAAGGCTCTTTGTATCGGTGAGGAATAAATCATCAACGTAGAGGACCATAATCAGGGACTCACCATTAACAGTCTTGTAGTATAGGCTGGGATCGACAACACTTTTGTTGAAGCCCAAAAATCATCAGGTGTCCATCAATCCTTGCATACCAATCTCGAGGTGGTTGCTTGATTCCATACAAGGCCATCTTTAACCTGCACACATGAGACTCCTTCTCATGTATTACGAAACCATCTAGTTGCTCGATGTATACTTCTTCCTCAATCTCTCCATTGAGAAAGGTTGTCTTTACATCCATTTGATGTACTCTCTAACCCATGGATTTTGCAGGGAAAATAATCATCTGGATAGAAGTGTATCGAGCAACAGGAGAAAATATCTCCTCATAATCTATTCCCTCCACCTGAGAGAATCCTCTAGCAACAAATCTCATTTTGTGCCTCTCAATGCTCCCGTCAACTATGTATTTAATCTTGTAGATCCAGTTGGAAGTCACTACAGACTTCCCCTCGGGTCTCGAAACAATATCCCACACATCATTCTTCATGATGGATTCATACTCCTCCATCATGACATCTCTCCATACTGGATGACTAGTTGCCTCCTCATAACAAGAAGGCTTTAAATGAATGATATGGCTCATAGCTATGGCATAGCATGAATATCTCTAAGGTCTCTTGCTCACCCGGAAGGTACCATGAGGAGTTGCATATCATTTTGCCTCCTGCAGAGTCCAACGAGCCCATGTAGGTCTCTTTCGACCTACTACAATATCTCTAGGAACATCAACTGGAGCTAAAGGATCAATGAGATCAATTGGATCAATCTCCATGTGAGATCCTCTAGATCTCTTAAAGGATACCTCCTCCTCAAAGGTAACATCTCTTCTCACCTCAATTTGTCTCTAACTAGGGATGTAAATCCTAGTATGCCTTCGAAGACTCATTGTATCCCACAAATGTACCCTTTCAGCCTGAAGGGTCTAGCTTGATCCTTTTCTCCTTGGGTACATGAATGTATACTGGACATCCAAATATCCTTAAGTGTCCAACCTTAGGCCTCACTCTGGTGAAGGCCTCCTCGGGCATCATGTTCCTCAAAGTCTTATGAGTACTTCTGTTCTGAACATACACTGCAGTCATGGATGCCTTACCTAATGAAAAATGTTGATCATGCTAAGTCATCTTGGACCATACTTGACATATCGAGGTTTCTTCATGAAACGAATGTTTAAGACATATCGAGGTTCCCTCATGGAACCAATGTCTTGGTTCCTTCATCTAACCATCTGAGGCACGTCAGGATGAAGTTTACATTACTATTCCATACAGGACCCTCCAGGGAGAATGTCTCATGATGCTTCCTCAAACATTAACACTCCCTCTCAACTAGGAAGGTGTTTTTCTACGATGTTTTCATCTAGTAGCCCACTGACTACTCTGCAATCAACTAGTAGCACACATCTACTACCATACCATTGGTAGCTCAAATCATCTGTCACAGTCTCCATGACTATACTGCGATCAAACAATAGCGCACAACTCTACCACACTGCAGCTCTGCTCTACATTCAACTGCAACTGCTGCAGCTCCCGGCCACGCAAATTCCCTCGATTCAACTTAACATATTTCTAAGTGTAAGCATCGAAGAGGAATCCAATGCCACTATTGCTCCACCCTTCACGATCTTTCTTATAATCAGTGTTGTCGAGCTTCTAAACCCTGGCGCCATGGCCTTTGACGACTTGCATGGGGCAACACTATCTCCGCCTCCACTCCTAGAATCAACTAGCACTGGAGTCGACAGCTTTCCACCACGGTTAAAACAAATTTCACAGAGAGTGTCGTTTTCAAATCCTCTCTCTTTCTTTGATTGCTTAAGTCTTGATCTCGAGTAGCTTGAAGCCCTCGGTGCTTTCTTCCACCAAAACCTTGCAGAGTACTAGAAAAGTCTTCAACTACTCTTCCTCTTCTCCAATATTCTCTTGCACTTGAGAGAAAAGAAAAAGGAAGTTATCAAACTCGCCTTTTTGGAAGCACCATCTTGAGACTTCAGTTGAAATCTTTTTGAATCAATATTCAATACTACACATTTAGCACTTCCAGTACTGATGTTCTATCTTTTGCGATTCATCAAACATGAAACAATGCTCTCAATCGACATATTGTATATGCCGCACACTGGGGTGCATGGGGATTCGATCCCTTGTGCTCCTCTGTGCACTCCCGGAAGCCAATACAACAATTCAAAACACCTTCTGTTGGTGGAGCTATGTAGATACTTGTTGGCCCTCAAGAATGGGGGGGGGGTCGCCTTTGTCTTGGGAATCACTGGCTACTCGCAATTTTTTCTTTTGTGAATTGTGGTAATGAATCAGGTCAGAGGTCTTTCAACACCACGATTTTACAAATCTAGTGACATAGAGCCGCATTAAGCCTTGCATGCAACTTTTGTTGAACATGGATATTACAACTCCACGAACTGGTGGCACTTTCCATGTAATTTTGTGGCACAACCCTTCAACTCCCGATGCACTATTTTTTATAATTTCATGGAATTGACCTCTGCGTAGTCATAGCACAAGCTATGTCGATCTGGTGGCAGTTACTTTGCGCAGTTATGGTATCACATCTACGCTATTGATCCATTCCACTACTATAATCCCTTGCTTTCAAGATTAAAGATTTCAAGCCTAATCTTCCACGAAATCGAGCAACTATGTTGCAATTTGATTGCATTCCTTTTAGTGGATCAATAGTGCATCTGCTATGATCAATGGTAGTTTCTCTGCCAACTATGTAGCTAAACTCGTGGACATTCACGAAATCGAGCAACTATGTTGCAATTTGATTGCATTCCTTTTAGTGGATCAATAGCGCATCTGCTACAATCAATGGTAGTTTCTCTGCCAACTATGTAGCTAAACTCGTGGACATCCATGCCCAAAAATTCAATAGTGAGCAGCAAATCGAAACTGAAGGGGAATACAGTGGTATTTAACTACCGCCAAAATCAAAACTACTACCATAAACTCAGAGAGGCAGAAAACAATAAATGAATAGAAAAGAACCCACAACAACTACTTTCTCAATTCCTACTCCTACGCCTAAGCACACGTAGGACATTATTCTTAGGCTCTCATTTTCCCTGGGCTCTCCCATGAGGGAGTCACACCCACTCAACCTGCTCTGATAACATGTTGGTTTTTCTTCATATGAGATATAATCGATATATTATTACAATGATGTGTTCCATATATAGGGAACATATGGTGACCATCCATGAAAGGATGCGTCCCTTGAATAATCAATAACTATTTATTATTATCGTTTACCTATTATATATGATATTTAATAATCAATAATTATATTATTAATTATTATTCTAAGAGAATGTCTTCCCGATGTTGTCCAAACATCAACACTAACAACAATCAAGGGGTTTAGAATGGTTAAGAAATATGAAATGACTTATACACAACATTCCAACAACATGGATTATATCATGCAAAACATATCATATCTGGATAAATGTGTAATAACTAAACAATGAAATACTGAAGATAGCCAATGTATGTATATATTCATTTCAACTATTCGCAAAACAACCCTAATCCTCTCTAACCTCAAATAACCCTTGAAGAAAAACGATTTACCTTCAACAATATTTATAGAGGCAACCCATCCCAAATTTTCAGGAAGAGATCTTTCTAGAATGCCTCAAAAAGTCAAATCTAATGCTCCCTTAGATGTAGTTTGATCAAAATATTCAAATACATGAAATACTAAAAACCTCAGTTCTAGAGGTTCCCCAAAACTATCTTGGCTATCTTGAGCCTAGTGCTTTTGGTCCAAAATGCAGAAGCCCTCAAAATTGCAATTTGACCTTAAACCACAAAAAACATTTTGACAAATGAAATCATATCTTATTAAGCCATCATGTGGATGGTGTACAAGAATGGTGGTAGTCCTACTCTAAAAGATCACTTAAAAATCAGAATTTTCTTGTTGAAGATTTCCTTTCTACTCAATGTTGTACACCGCAGTTGTTATGAATAAATAATGACTTCTATTAATACTGATACAATTTATTGAAAGTATTGCAAAGGTTACCAACTTTAGCAGTTCTGTGAGGACAAGTTATCTTATGCTTGCCAAAAGTTGAATAAGCTTACAAACTACGCAATAAATGGATTCTTGCTTTAGGAAATTGACAGTCTATCATGTTGTTGAACAATCATTCTTCATTTTATACTGGGATCATTAGTTTAATGTTTAAACTTTAATATTCATAACATGAGTTAATCTAGCCATATTAGAAGGTACTAGGTAATGTGGTAACCAATTCAATTCTTGTAGTCAGACAAAGACCTTTCACTGCTTACAACTTTTTATGACACATTCACAGACAAAGACCTACGGCTATGAAAAAATACGCAATTGTTGTCCATGTGATCCAGGTGGATATTGGTGGACACCCACCTATTCCAACTGGCTCCCTGTGTCCGTTTTTGTTCAGCACGTCTTTCTGTACTGCTTTATAATTGCGAGTTCTACACTTTTGAGGTTGTCTTAAGCCCCACACATTCTCTAGGTGGATACGGGTGGCCTCTCGCCTAATCCAACTGGCTTATTTTGTATGTTTTCATGTCAGCACATCTTACTATACTTCTGGGGCTATTTTGGGGCCCTAAATGTTGTTTTTTTGGCTCGCAACAGTCAGATTGTAGACAGAGTCACAGTTTGAGGGCAAAATGTGTAGTTCTCTGAAAAACATTTCCAACAGGCTATCACGCGCCTAAAACGGAGGTCATATGCAAAAGTTACAACCCTAGGAAGTTGAGGTACCAAATTACACCAACTTACCCATAGGGCCCACATGACTTTTGGCATTTCACCTTCTAGGGTTAGGTTTTTGGATGTCTAGGGTTTTGGCATTTATGAGTAATATGAAAAGGGCCTCTGGAGCCTCATTGTAATCCATTATGCTCGGACGGATGCGTGTAGCAGCCACATCTCTTCTCAGAGATAACTACCGCCATTCGAGCAAGTTTCAGTTCTGTAGTTTTACAGTTTCAACCTATTTCATTATTTAATAGAAGATATTGTTCACTAGATATTTATGTTATTCTTCTTCCCATCTCTGTGTTTATTGTATTCAGTTTGTTAATCAGTTCGTTCCGCTCCTAAATCCGGATCAGTGGTATCAGAGCGGTCTGCTCTCCATTTATTTTTCTTCGTGCATGTCCCCAACAAGGTATGGGTACAAGAAGTTGGAACTCGAACCAATCGAGCCGAGCCCGACAACAACCCATGGCAGACGAAAAGAAAGATGATGGAGTAGGAGATCCTATTAAAATGTTGCTCGAGGAAGCCCTCACGCGACAAAGGAACAAAATGATGGACAACTTCGCACAGATCCTTCGACGGTTGCCCACGAGAGAAGCATCTTCATCAAGCGGCCATGCAACCCCCTTCAAGGTACATGTAAATTTTGATATTCCATTATTTGAAGGACTGATAGATGCGGATGCTGTAAATAAATGGTTGAATCTGCTCGAAGGATATTTTTCGGTCCACAATTTTTCCGATAGGGAAAATATCACTTTTGCACTCCTCAAGGCCGTTCCCCATGTTAAAGAATGGTGGGATAATTACTCTGAGAAAAGGGTTGGGGAGGAATCTGCAATTTTTGTGGTGGCCCCTACATGGGATTCCTTCCAGGACGCCATTAAAGAATCCCATGTTCTTTTAGGAAAACTATATTTGTGGAAGCGTCATGTTGTGTATGAGTCTAGACCCCATAGTGTTATTATTACTTTGGGTAGACAATATTATAGGATCCCAGAGGTGGCACCGCCTATTGCTATTTCTTTAATCTCTACTAAGCAATGCAGTAAGGTCATTTCATAGACCGGGAAGTTCGTCTTCTTTGTGATCCGTGCTCACAGTAAGCAGAAGGTCATCGCCACATCCGTGGCCTCTACACAACACCTCTCTTTGCAGCAGAAGCAAGTGGACGGGATCGTGGAAAAATACCGAGACATCTTCGCCTCACCTACAAGGGTACCAACACACTGCCAAGTCAAGCATCCAATTGATCTGACCCCCGGCACACCTCTACCTAATGGACCAGTCTATTGGGGCTCACTGATGAAGAATGACGAAATCAAGCGTCAGATCCAAGATCTTCTTCAAAAGGAGCACATCAGACCCAACTCCTCCCCTTACGAAAGCCCGATTGTACTGGTGATTATGGAGCCTTAAACAAAATCATAGTCAGGAACCGCTACTCCATTCCCAGGATTGATGACCTTCTTGACCAACTCAAGGGGGAAAAGTTCTTCAGCAAGATTGACCTAAAGTCTAGCTACCACCAGGTTCCCATCGAACCAACTGATGTCTGGAAGACAACCTTCAAGTCTAAAGAAGGTCTCTACGAATGGCTAGTCATGCCCTTTGGATTAACAAATGCACTATCCACTTTCATGCGATTGATGGATGATGTATTGAGACCCTTTACCAACTCCTTTCTGGTAGTATATTTGGATGACATCCTCATCTTCAGCAAAACGTGGGAGGAGCACATGCAGCATATTCAACAGGTTTTGAGCACTCTATGACAGCACAAGCTTTATGCCAACTTGGAAAAATGCTCTTTTGGCATGAACAGAGTCCAATACCTGGGCTACATTGTTGATGAGCATGGGGTACATGTTGATCCAGCTAAGATCCAAGTCATCTGTGACTGGACAGCCCTGACCACACTGACCGAGCTTCGGAGCTTCTTGGGACTAGCCAATTTCTATCGACGGTTCGTGTTGGGATTCTCCCATATTGCATGGGCCCTCAGCCAGGTGACCAAGGGCGGTGATAGAGCCAAGTTCGTGTGGGGGAAGGAGCAACAACGAGTATTCGATAATCTGAAACATCGCTTGTGCTCAGCTCCAATACTCTCCTTGCCCGATCTGCAACAACCATTCGAGATTGAGACTGATGCATCTGACTATGTTGTGGGTGCAGTTCTCACTCAGCATAGGCATCCTGTGGCATACCATAGTGAGACACTCTCCGATACTGTCCGGAAATACCCCACCTATCACAAGGAAATGTATTCCATTGTACAAGCCTGTCGTCAATGGAAACATTACATTCTGAGGAAAGAGACGATCATACACACCGATCACAAGCTTCTGCAGTTCATACAAACACAGGGGAAATCGCAGAACGACCGCAATCAAAAGTGGTCCACCTACCTGCAACAGTTCCATCTCAACATCAAGTATAAGACAAGTATCTCCAATCGTGTCGCTAACTGCCTCAGTCGGCCCCCTGTGGCTGCACTCACCACTGTGCTCCATTCCTATGGACATGAAGCATCGGAGTGGCCTCAACTTTATCAGCAAGATCCAGACTTCGCCACCACATATCAGCTCTTGGGTACATGCGCCACTCTCACTGATTTTCACATTCAGGACAGAATCTTATGCCACCTGGGCCATCTTTGTGTTCCTACAAGCGAGCGTGCAAAGCTGATTTGGGAAGCCCACTACAGTCGGGTGGTGGGACATTTTGGCGTAGAGAAAACCGTGGCCATTCTTCAGAAACATTTTTATTGGCCAAAACTTTGACAGGACATCGGCAAGTATATCAGATCTTGCACTGCCTATGCCATTGCCAAGCCAACCATCAAGAAGCAAGGCTTATACACCCCTCTTCCTATTCCCGAGAAGTCGTGGGAATCCATCTCAATGGATTACATGTCTAGTTTTCCATCCACCAAGCACGGAAATGACTGCGTGTTTGTGGTCGTTGATCGGTTTTCGAAGATGGTCATCCTCATAGCCTATAAGAAGAATGTCACAGCGGTAGATACTGCCAAGCTCTTCTTCGAACGAGTTTGGGTCCTGTTGCCATTCTAATACACACTTGCAGACGTGAGCTAAGTCTGGCTCACTTAGTGTGTCCTTGGAGGCACAATGCCTAGGTTCATAGCCCACGTTGTCACTTTGACCAGAACCTCTTCCGTCTAGGCTTACTCCTAGGGAAGCCAAGGGGGGTAGACCCTAGTTTCTTTATAAGATTTAGAGTTTAAGTTCTAGGAGTTGTTTTTAATTAGTTAAGGTTTGGGGAAATCTAACCTATGATGCTAAGGCAACAATGCAAGATGCAAGGGTTAGTGTGTTAAGCAAGCCTTTTCCCTAAGTCAACTAAGACTAGTGCCTAAGGTTGGGTAAGGGGTCAACTATAGTTAAAGGGTGTTTCGTTACAATAGAATTACAAGTTACTTACAAAAGAATAAATGTACCAATACTTACAATAAAGAATGCTAGAAATATAATGATACAATACAACAAGCTAACCACATTATTTCAATGTGCAAGATATCAAGAAAATCAAGGTGAGAGCATCATCAACACATTAAGCCTAAGCATATTCCAATAGCACTGACTCTATTGGGCTGCTCCTCAATGGAAACATCAACATTCACAATTCAAAGGAAACTTAGAAGATTTAAAAGTTAAGGCACAAGTGTTCCACAATGATTATGATACTTAGTTAACCACAAAGTATTACTTGTATTAAAAGATTTAAAGATTAGGTTCGCAAGTATTAAACCACAAGATATATCGATTTGAACCAAGGTTATCAAATACTTAGTGATTAAGGGTTCATAAGATTGAAATGATTTTATTACCCTTATTAAGTGTTTCACCGAAAACCTCCTCCCCCTATTGCCAAATAGTTGTTGGATGCTCAAGAAGTGAGGCAATGAGGCCTACCCTAGTTGTCACAAGTCAGCCCAAAGAATTGAGTTTTTACGGAAAGGACGCTCCTTCGCGCCGTGAGACCGTCCCCGGCCTATCACCTTCTGTTTCCCTCCTCAATCCCCGTTTTAGATGGTGGAGATGGTGGTCTAAGGTACCCTATTAAGTCTATTAAGTTGATATATCAATTGGTTAGACTTTTAGGTGTATTTTAGAGTGTTTTAGTGATTTTAAGATGCCTTAAAGTGGTGATTTATTGCCAAGGCCGAAACTCACTTCAACTTGTTAAGTGTGTTATCTAAGCATAAGAATGAAGCATCTAACACATGTATAGCAATGTAAAAGCAAGCTGAAATAACAATTTAGTTGGTCACCATGATCGCACCATTAACATGAGAAAGATTGTAAAAGAATACTAAAGCACAAAGCAAGAACAACTTGCCCAAAAAAGGAAATCAAGATTACCACACTTATCTTATGTTTGTTAAGAGCATCAAGATCAAAGCATTAAGTGTGAAAAGGAAAATGAAGATTTAAGTATGCACCTACACTATCAACTTATCCAACAATTGTTAAATTAGGTGTGTTGGCAAATGGCCTTAAGATATTAAAGCATGAAAGGAGAAACCATTTACTAAACTATTAAAACATTAGGCATTTAGTGTGTTGGATTTAAGCATGTAAAAAGAGGTAGATCTTAATATGACTTAAACATGCAAGTAAGTTGATTATGCCCCAAGGGCTTAAACTAAGGATTAAAGTGTGTGTGTGAGTAGAATATTTAGACTTTAAAACATGAATAGATCACAAGCACATTAAAACCCTAGCCTTACTATTTGGGGTATTCCTCTCCCAAAATGTAGGCAATTATTAAACTTATAAGCAACTTGAAAAGAGAGAGAAAGACAAGTAAGAAAGACAAGCAAGAGAAGCAAGCAAGCAACTCTACAAGATAGCTCACTAACCACATGTCCTAGGCTTAGAAGATGACCCTCATCAACCAAACCCCACGTCCTAGCTTGAGGAAGTGCTAAAAAAATTGAAAAGAGAAAGATTTGCACTTGCCCTAAGCTACCCTAAGCTCACACGTGGGAGGAGGCCGTACCAATCCTTCTCCCAAGCTAATGAGCCACTAAAATCAACAAAATGACTAGATCTATGTACAAAAAGCCCTAAAACTTGAAGTAAAAGGTTGAGAAATAACTACCAACTTGTAGGAGGGCCTTGGAGTGTTGTGTGGACGTTTTTGGGTAGCCTAACCCCCTCAACCAGATCTGAAACCTGCAAAAACCAGCAAGCATAGCTTGTTGGAAAAGCTACACACAACAATCAAAGTGAAGAAAAACTTTTGTTTTTTAGGGCAAAATTTTTGATGAAAATATTAGATTTAGATGACCAATCCACTATGTTAATGCTAGCTGAAATATATATGGAATGAGCAGCAAAAAGAGAATGAGTAAATGAGAGAGAAAAGAGGAGTTTATATATGTTTCAAAGGAGGACTCTTCCTTGAGGCATTCCCAATGAAACCCTTGAAGCCAAACCTGCAAGATCTAACAAGATGATATGCATACAATAGACAATATGGTTGAATATGCTAATAAGATGAAATACTTGCACCCTATCTAGCAAACCAACATATATAGATCTACAAGAATACTCTTTGTTAGATCTACCTAAGTAAAATACTTGACCCAAGATTTACCTATGCCATCATCATATCAAATCAAAACAAGATTATCTCATGTGTAGCAAGAACAAAAGTACTTGTTGCTCTTCCAAAAATCCTCCAAAGTTTCTCCTTTATTATTACTCAAGAAATAGATCTTGGAGAAATACTTGCTCCAAAACCCTAAGAGTCAAAGAATGGAAGATGGAAAAAGAAGAGAGAGAGAGAGTGGAAAATCAAGTAGCATAACAATAGCTCAAGATATGGTGAGTTGGGAGTGAGGAGAGGGATCTATTTATACTTGGAGAGGCAAACTCACCCCTCTTGGATCAATGCCAAGTGTCCACCACCAAGCACAAGAGGAGATCCCAAGGGTAGGGTGCACCATCTAGGGTTTGAGATGTAGATCTAGGGTGTGGATGAGTGTGGGAGTGTTGGGATCACACAAAAAGGTAGTGGGAGACTAGGGGATGCATGCCAAGTGAGTGAAGAAAGGCCCAAATAAGTTTTAAAAATTATTTAGAATTTTCCTAAGTGAGGGGGGGCGTAACTTCCTTAGGAGGGCACACCACTTGGGGGAAAGGGAAAGAAAGGGAAGCAATGAATGCTAGGAGGGGATTGGAGGTGAGTCAAGGGGTGATGTGGGGGGTAAGGGAGAGCACACCAACCAAGGGAAGGGCCCAACACCCAAGGAAAACCCAAGATATATCATTTCACTCACAAGGGGAGCGTAACTTCCCTAGGAGGGCGTGAGGGTTTGAGTGAGGTGAGGGGGTAAGGGTTATTAAAAGGTTAAATCAAGTTGGGTGGGTAGGTTTAGGCTTAGGAGACCTCTCTCAATTTTACCCCACCTTTACATCATCCTCTTAACTCATTATTACAATTTTTACATTTTTGCTATGTTTGGACTTAGCAATTTAAATTGTTGTTTTTGACTAACTGACACTCCGGGTGGACAAACCAATAGCAGAAGTTGTCCGACTGAGCTGAAACTTGGTCCATGGGTGTATGGGGTCTCATTCCATTTTTTTTGAGCACAAATACCCCTATCAAAAGTCCCAAGACCTAGTTTTTACAATTTTTGCTCAAAAATAATTAATTAATTAAATAATTAAACCTCCAAACTTAGGGAAATTTAATTAAAAATTAATTAATTAAAAAAAACTAATCTAAACTCAAGGAAATTCCGTGAAACTTTCTAAGATGTCTTGCATGTTCATTTATATCATTTCCTAACAATAGTTACCAGAAGATAAGCCCATTAGAATGCCCTTCACCACTTTGGAGGAATTATTGCAAGTGTGAGGGGAACATTCAAGGGAAATCAATAAGGTTGAAAAGCCCAATTGATAACTTGAGGATAAAAAACCCTCGGTGAAAGGAACTCTCCCAATGAACTGATCCCAAGATAACTGACCTAACTATGACTCATGCAGACCTATTACATTATTGACCCATGCAGGGGTGCGGAAATTCCAGTTACAAAAAGAAGTGTTGGGGCCAAAAATGCCCTGTAGAACCAAATAGTCTTCGACAAATGAGCATCTGATGATGCATCTCTTCATGGCACATGGAGTTGACCCCCTAGTTGGAGAGGCGGTCAACAGGTCCACTTTGGGATACCATAGACCATCATCTCCGACCGAGACAGTAGGTTCCTCAACACCTTTTGGTCGAGTCTCTGATCTCTGTTGGACACTAAGCCCACAAAATCCACTGCTTTCCACCCCAAACCGATGGCCAAACTGAGGTCGTCAATCGAATGATTGTGCACATCCTGCGCATGTACAATTCTAAGCATCCTCGTACATGGGACGAGAGTCTCCCGTATGTCCAACACAGTTACAATAGGGCTCTCCATAGTTCCACCGGCCATAGCGCATTTCAAGTGGGTCTGGGATTCCAACCCTTGGGACCCATTGATGTTGCACTCCCTCTTGCCACCGCACAAACAGACTCTTCCCCTGATCAGTCTATGATCGACAAAGCCACCAGATTCATTGAGCAGATTCAACAAATCTGCCAACAGGTCCAAGAGATTTTGCAAAAATCCAATGCTAAGTACAAGCAACGCCATGATCAACACAGAGTACCACACCAGTTTCAGGTTGGCGATAAAGTCTGGTTACATTTGCACAAAGAGCGTCTCACTGGGCCCCATCAGAAGCTTCGCCCACTTCGTTATGGGCCTTACACTATCACCAAGGTTGTGGGTAGCAATGCTTTTGAGCTCAACACTCCACCCTTCCTTGGTCTGCATCCAGTATTCAATGTAGACCTCCTTCGGCCACATTTGCCACTGTTATTGGACACCTCTGAGATCGTCGAACAACCGACACCAACAAAGCTCAACCCTGACTGCATGGAACAAGCATCCACCAATCAGATAGTGAACACACAGGTCAAGGGCACTCGCCAGCACGAATCCATCTTTATCAGGTTGTCAAGGCAGGGCAACTCCTACACCAAGGCAAGTGGCTCACCGGGGCCAAATCCAACAAAAGTTTCCTTACTTGATGGGGGAACTCAATGCAATGGAGACCATTGCTTCCTAAGGGGGGAGGATTGATCCAGGTGGATATTGGTGGCCACCCACCTATTCCAATTGGTTCCTCGTGTCCGTTTTTGTTCGGCACATCCTTCTGTACTGCTTTATAATTGTGAGTTCTACACTTCTGAGGCTGTCTGAAGCCCCACACATTCTCTAGGTGGATACGGGTGGAATCTCGCCTAATCCAACTGGCTTATTTTGTATGTTTTCATGTCAGCACATCTTGTTGTATTTCCAGGGCTATTTTGGGGCTCTAAACGTTGTTTTTTTGGCTCGCCACAGTCAGACTGTAGATGGAGTCACAGTCTGATGGCGGAATGTGTAGTTCTCTGAAAGACCTTTCCAACCGACTATCATGCGCCTAAAACGAAGGTCGTATGCAAAAGTTACGACCCTAGGAAGTTGAGGTACCAAATTACACCAACTTACCCATAGGGCCCACATGACTTTTGGCGTTTCACCTTCTAGGGTTAGGTTTTTGGATGTCTAGGGTTTTGGCATTTATGAGTAATATGAAAAGGGCCTCTGGAGCCTCATTGTAATCCATTCTTCTCAGACGGATGCGCATAGCAGCCACATCTCTTCTCAGAGACAGCTACCACCATTTGAGCAAGTTTTAGTTCTGCAGTTTTACAATTTCAACCTATTTCATTATTTAATAGAAGATCTTGTTCACTGGATATTTGTGTTATTCTTCTTCCTATCTCTGTGTTTATTGTATTCAGTCTGTTGATCAGTTCGTTTCGCTCCTAAATCCGAATCACCATGACATATCTGAAACTCAGGACTTGTGTCTTGTATAGATAGTAACCATACATCAATATCCCTTTCCAATTGAGGATAAAAAGGCATTAATTAGAAATGAACCTGATCCATCAGATATTATAATGGACTAGGTCCATTTGTGCCAGAATCAAAATGATTAGACATGGAAGTAACTCATCTTTTAAAGGCTTCGGGGTATGCATTAAATGACTTCAAGCCTGGAATATGGACCTCAAACAAGTATGAGTCAGCAGCTCAGTATCCATGGTTACCATAGAAGTTACTGTACATTGATCATATTTTAATAATGAGAATGGTTATTAAGCCAAGTCCAAGAACACACCAACCTTTCATTGCTTTGTGGAATTTCAGAGTCTTTCAAACAGTTGTGAGGGACCTTACTTGAGCAGCGGTAGTCATTGGAGATTCAAGAAAGGGTTCAGAATGCCATTATATCACTATACAAGACTATCTTGGGAAGGTTTGCACACCAAAAGGGATCATAGAGAGAATTTTCAACATTGAAAGAATGAACCATGGGTATCCTCTCTCCCCTCTTCTATTTAGTTTATCCAATGAATAAATGGAGGATTCTCTTCAGGTGAACTTTAGGTCAAATTAAGAGTGTCAGCCTGCTTAACATAATAATTCATGTCTTCTTTTGTTGATGAGATGGAGCTTTTATCTTATACAGTTGATGCCTTATAAACAAAACTACACATACTTTTTCCCTTCTTTACTAAGACGAGACTAACAATCAACCCAAGGTTATGACTATCAATCTTTCAAAACAAGATGTCTTGCACATTTGGCTCACTTTCAATGACAAGCCATTGCATTATTCACGTTTAGGCTCTTATACATGCTTAGGAATTCTTTTCTTGTCTTCAATTCTCTGTGCCAACTGTGTTATCAACCCAGGGGAAAATCTAGCCTATGATGCAAAGGCAAAAATGCAAGGTGCAACAATATAAGATGACAATCAAACCTTTTCCTAGGACAACTAAGACTAGTGCCTAAGATTCGGCAAGGGGTCAACTAAAGTTTGAGGGTTTTAAATTACACAATATTTACAAAGATTACAATAAAGAATATCTAAATGTTACAACAAAGTTAAACAAAAGATACAAAGATACAAAAAGATCAACTAACAATTGCTTGAATGTGCAGGAATTTAAAGATTCTCAAATGGATACATTCATCAACACCACAAGCCAAGCATGCTCAACAATAGAAAGTCTCCCAAAGGGATGCACTACTCAAAAGGATGCACTACTCTATTGGACTATTTTCAATGACAAACAAGATCACTTAAGACCCAACAAGATAGTGCCTCCAAAGGATGCGCAACTTCTTGAGGGATCACACCAAAGATAACTTATTGAAAAATAAAAGCTTTAAAGGCAAAATGTCCACAAGCACAATTTATGACCACTTAGTGATTAATCCACAACCATAGAGATAAGCTTGCATGTAAAAGTAAATGTAAAAGGAAGTTCTTGCAAGTGTAAATAGATGCCCAAAGTTGAAGTGGATGAAGGATTAATTAAAGATTATTAAGTGAGGTTTTAATCCTAGCTAAGTGTCAACCCAATACTCCCCCCGCTTGTACCAAGTAACTGTTAAGCGGGGGGAGTATTGAGCGCCACGAGACCGTCCCCGACCTATCACCTTCCGTTGCTTCCTCTAGTCCTCGTTTAAATGGCAAAGTTGGGTCAGTAGAGGTGCCCTATTAAGTCTAGTTGATTATTATGCCTATGGACTAAGTTAATTTTAGTGTTTGGGTGTGAAAAAGTGAAGTTTACTTGCCCAAAATATGTGAAATAATGTCAAAACCGAAATGTTAAACTTGCAAGAGAATGAGTGTCTACCCACAAAATGTTATGTGTAAAGCATGAAAGGGAAAACCACAAAAGCTTGCAATTAAACTATTGAGTTGCCTTAAACCATCACCATTTGCCCATGAACATTTGCAATAAGATAAATGCTTGGAAAGTAAAACTTGCAAATAAAAGAGACTTTAAAGCATGAGATCTAAATCTATGCCTCCATGGGCTTAAGCTAGTACTTAGTTGTGTGAGATCTACTTCTAGATAATTTTAATCCTTTAAGCACATCATAGAAAATAAACAACTAAACTAGCCATACTATATTGGGGGTTGGCTTCGCCAACTTCTCATCCAAGGTGTAGGCAATAAGGAAAGGAAAACTTGAAAGGAAAGAACAAGAAATACAAACCACTCACAATGGCACAAGGTGGAGGCAAACCTTCCTATTTTGTGCCAAAGGGGGTTGAAAATGTAAAAAACTAAACTAAAGCACTCCTAGCCACACAATCTTGTCCTAATGACAAGTGGGGCAAAAAAAATAAAAAAATTATGCAGAAAATTAAATATACAACCTAGCCTTACGATTATGGGGGGTGGCTTTGCCAAACTCTCACCCAAGATGTAGGCACTAACAAGCTTTACAAAACATAAATTTAAAGAGAAGGCAAACCACTTGGGGACCCCCTTTGGGCTTGCTTACAATGCTTAGAAAGGAGAAGAAAATGAAAGGGTTTTGTTACCCTCTCAAAAGGGGGGTCTTTGGTGTGTGTTGTGACTGAAAATGGGCAGCATAACCCCTTGACATGGCGAGAACCTGCAAAAACCAGCAAGATATTGTTTGTTGGAAATGTTGCAACACTCACAACAAAGTCAAAAAAAAATTTGGTTTTCAATAGAAATTTTCTGCATACAATTTTAAGAAAATTTATGTAATAAAATGACCTATCTAAGAGTGTTAGCAACCAAAATCTGAATGTAGATATAACAGAAAATGAAAAAGGAAAAGCTATGGAGTTTTAGTGAGCTATGAGAGTAACTTATTGCTTGAACCTATCCCAACAAAGCCCTTGAAACAACCTGCAAACTTTGAAACACAATGTGAGACAAGAATAGATATGAGTTGTATAAGCAAATAACATAAACTAATTTATATCATTAGCTATCCAACACATTAGGCCAGCAACTACACTATTTCCTAACCTATCCAAGCAAACTAATTTACTCAAGAGATCTACTCAATATTCCACAAAATGCATAAATAAACAATGTCACCTCATATTCATGAAAGCACCAAGACACAATCCTTGTACTCCAAAATCCTCCAAAGCCTTTTCTTATTATCAAATGGAGAGGTTGCAGCAACTAATTGCTCCAAGCTCCCCAAGAGCAAGATGGAATGAAAGCAAGATGAAAAGATGAGAGAGAGACGAGGCAAGAAAATGGTAGCATAACAATAGCTCAAGAGATGGTGAGAAATGAGTGAGGGAGGGCTCTTATTTATACTTGGGAAGGCAAAGCTACCCCTCTTGGATGAGTTACAAGTGTCACACATCAAGGAAAAGTCACTTTTAAGATTTTGGTAAGTTAGGGTTTTGGCATGGATGGATGAAGTGGCAATGAGTTGGAGTGAGTTGGCAAGGCTTTGACAAGTCAAATGATGAGTTGTAGGGTCTAAGGAGGCACACCCAAGGATAGAATAAGTCTCTCATTAATTTTTTTATTATTTTTTTATTTTTTGGAGACTTTCTAGAAGGGGGGCACACCTCTCTAGGGAAAGTGACGTTTTTGCTTAATGGCTAGGTGAGGGAGTGATGTGAGGGTTGGAAAAGGTTAGAAAAGTGTTTTCTCATCATCTCCCACCTTTACTTTACTCAATTTCCTCAAGATTACAAAAAATGACATTTTTACCATGTCAAACTTAGCAATTAAAATTGTTGTTTTGACTGACTTGGATTCTCTATGGACAAACACCTAGCAAAAGGTGTCCAATTGAGCTGAAACTTGGTCCAAGGGTGTAGGGGGTCTCATTTCATTTCTTTTGAGCACAAATACCCCTAGCAAAACCCCAAGGACCTAGTTTTTACATTATTTATAAAACATTAATTAAAAATTAATTAATTAAATTACCCAACCTTAGGCAATTTTAATTAATTAAAAAAAAACCTATCTAGACTCGACAAAATTCTGCGAAACTTTCTGAGATGTCTTACGTGGTCATTTACATCATTCCTAAACACTAGCTACCAGAGGATGACACCATTAGAACACATTTCACCACTTTGGAGGAATTATTTGTGGGGAGTGAAAAACTCAAGGGAAATTAATAAGGCTAGTTAAGCCAAATTAATAACCTGAGGAAAAAAAACACTCAGTGAAAGGAACTCTCCTAATGAAGAAAGCCTAAGGTAACTGACCTAACTATGATCCATGCAGACCTATTACATTATTATCCCACGCAGGGGAGCGGAAATTCCAATTACAAAAATACGTGTTGAAGGCCAAAAATGCTTTGTAGAACCAGGAAGTCTCTGACTTGGTAGCATATGATGATGCATATATTCATGGTACATGGAGTTGACCCCCTAGTTGAATAGGTGGTCAACATCTGGCTCCACATGGGGACGTGTGTTTGATCTTCACATTTGGGAAGGAGAGCATACGAGAATCCAGCATCTACAAAACAGAGTGCTCACCAATACGCAACATAATGTTAGAATATAGAAGATGGTGTGCTCGTTTTACCATTGGCGATACCCTTGTCACCCAACCATAGGCCGAAGCCACCCTCAAAGCACCTTAACCTTGACTGAGAATTACTCCAGAAGAAAACCCTAGGATAGATAGTCAAACAAAGGGTAGCGCACCTTTCCCCAAGGATAGCGCATCACAAAGAGCTGATCAGATAGTCCAAACCCTAGCCTCACAAATAGTGGAACATATCCACCTCAGTAGTCTTCATCTACTGTCATATGATCTCCATAACAAACATCTGATAGCAACCTGCACAGAAACAATGTTATGATATAAATTTAATCATCTGGGCCAATCTTTCACTCACGTCTGTGAGATATGAAAGAATATCTGCCCTCAGTTTAGAACATCAGCAATGGGCTATCTGCCCTATTCTTCTCAAACAAGGAAGAAGGATTGTTTCTGATTTCTGAGCCTAGACCATTCCTCACCCTGGGCCATTCTTCCTACACCTAATCAAAGTGCACCCTGGACAGAATGTATAAACCCTAAGGAATGTCTGAGTTTGGACCATTCCTCACCCTGGGCCATTCCTCCTACACTAATCAAAGTGCGCCCTGGAGAGAATATATAAACCCTAAGGAATGGCTGTCCTGGACCATTCCCCACCCTGGGCCATTCCTCCTACACTAATCAAAGTGCACCCTGGAGAGAATGTGAAAACCCTAAGGAATGTTTGTCCCTGATTGTTGAGCCTGGCCATTCCCCACCCTGGGCCATTCCTCCTACACTAATCAAAGTGCACCCTAAAGAGAATGTATAACCCTAAGGAATGACTGTCCGGACCATAGTTG
>JASDQU010026514.1:46248-56426 GCA_032191745.1 Picea mariana
GTAATAATAGTAGTAGTTGGAGTGTGTACCTTAGCAATAGTAGTATAGGTGAACCTAGTAATAGCTAGACCTCTTGAGAAGGTTTGATCGATACTTCTTGAGAAGGCTTGATCCATGTAGGCATGGCTCCCTGGCTAGCTAGGTAGGCATTGACTTATATCACAGGTGTACACACTGCTAAAAGACTGTTCGCATAGGGTATTCTTCTACAAACAGCCCTCCTATGAAATGTTCTCCTTGGGTTTTGGTCTCCTCTGAAATGTTCCCTCCTCTGAAATGAAATGTTCTCCTTGGGTTTTCGTCATTTGTCTTAAGGCAGAAAGGAATTTGATCTTCTCCTTGATCTTCTCCTTTGAGCTAGCTTACCTCGGGTTGTCCTTCGGCTTTTCAAGAAAGAAATAAACTTATCCTTCTCCTCTAGCACCACCTCTCCATGGGCGTGTCATGTTTTCCCTTTACCTTAACAAGAATGTTTCCTTTACCTTCAGTATGCTTGTTTTGTGTTTTCCCAAGGGTTTACCTTGTAGAAGTTGGTTGGGCTCAAAAAAGAATGTTTACCTTGAATGTTCCTTCTTGTATGTTATTCTTCTCATCCTTTCCATAAAGAAAGATTGAATAGAGGAAAAGTGTTCATGTACTTCAATTATCAAGCATGTATTCATTGGTTGGTTGTTTAGAGAGAAGGCAGGTTGACGCAACGCCCTCGGCTTCAGTGTGGGCTATAGAGAGAATCCAGGCAGTTTACAATCTTTGCATTGAGAGGAAGGCATGCATCGGTTATTGGCTCCACAGGACACCTCATGGTTCAAGATAATCGAAGACATATGGGTGAGTGATGGTTCTAGATCTAAGTTAAGGGAAGATAATGTTCCCGACTCACTACGTGCATTCCTGGTCTAGGGCTACAGATCTACTAGTTCTTGCAGGTGAATCAACTACTGCACATGGATTTGCTACTATCCTATGGGGCTCGCTACAAGGCTTGTATTGATACTGATTGATTGATCAATACTGATTGTCTTCTGAGAGGAGCGCACAGATGGACGAATGAGACTCCCCACATCACCACTGGCCAAGAGAAAAGAGATGCCCCTATTGAGCCACCTTACCCGAGAGAGAGATGCCCCTTCACTCATACCCGAGATAAGAAAAATAAGTCCTTACCGCCAGAGAAAATATTTCCCACTTCGGATAATATCATATATAATGCACGTTGCCACACCTATTACTTAAGGGGCCTATTTCAAGTGGATCCACTTATGGCTACCATCTTAAGCACCAACGTTGGGGGCAAGCACAAAATCTTTTGGAACAAATTGAACGACTTATTTGACATTCTTATATAAATAAATCTATTTTTTATGGGGTCCCAGGTGTACTAAAATGTATTTTTTATTATTCAAATTTGGCATTTACAGAGCGAAGCCGCTTGTCCTTCCTAGGGAAAGGAAGTTTCTCTATAATTATGATTGAATCAATTGCTGGGCGGGGCTACTCGACTTGGATACTCTACTTGGTTACTTTACTAAGATACTCTACTTGGTTACTCAACTTTTATAACAGGCTCGGTTGGGCCACGCAACTGTGCTACTCCGCTCTGGGCTACTCAAATTGGGCTAATTGAATGGGCATACTCAATGGGACTGCTCAATTCCTACATAGTTGCACCTGACGGAACCATTGTTCCTACAGACATTTCCCATAAGCACCTGTATTAAATAGGAAGGACAGTTGGCCTTCACAACAACACTACCCCATTTTCCATAGCCGAGTAGAGACTTCTTTACTAACCTTCCTAATAGCAATAACCCATGAGCCAGAGACAGGAGGATCGTATGTGTGTAAATAGTTTAGCATACCACGTGCCTAGGAATGCATACAGGAGTTGATGCATGAGTTGATTCTTTTACTCAATGGATTTTACTCCATGGCTTGTCTATGCCAGTCCCCTATGCCAGTCAACCCATAGTAGATCAGTAAACCACCATACCCGTTTCAACCTATCCACATGCCACATTCCAACATGGGAAGAAGGTATGGGACGATATGTTACTGAGGTGAGTCAGTGAGTTAGTCAGGCAGTTAAGATCTTGCCCAATAGCACAAAGCCCAGTGTGACCAGTTGGAGGATCCACTATGCCCAGGAAGGTGTAATTCTAAGTTTTTTGCCTGTTCGATGTTAATAGTTTGACGTTAACACATGCACAGGATCAGATGTGTTTGTGCTTTACCAGTTGTAGTATGTGACCAGGATAGGAGTTGTTCTATGTGCTGTTCTCGATTTGAAGTAGGTGATTCTCAATGTGTGTTACCTGTTATCGATATCACGTGCCCAGTCAGTGAGTGAGTGTGAGGTTAGTTAGTTAGGTGAGTCAGTGAGTAAGGGCCATTCCCTTTAGCCAATACTCGATGCCAAGAATCGATGCACTCGATAGGAGTCGTTCCTGATAGCTTAAGGTAAGGCGACTTGATCCGTGAGAAGGAGGGTTGGAGGCGATGTGACTTGAACCGAACGAAGGCGAAATGAGGCAATGCGACATGAGGCGATGCGACTTGATCCATGAGAGGCCCGAATTTGACATTTGCCATTAGAAGGAGGCCCGAAGTTGACATTACCGTGATAAGGAGGCGATGCAACATGAGCCGAACGAAGGCGACATGAGGTACGTTAAGTGACTCGACCCAAAAAGGGAGAGGAACATAGTCGCTCGACCATAAGGGAGAGGCGATGCAAAGGCTAGTTTCGGTAGGGCGAAATGAGGTACGTTAAGTGACTCGACACAAAAAGGGAGAGGAATGTAGTCGCTCGACCATAAGGGAGAGGAAATGCGAAGGCTACTTGAACCGTTAGAAGGATGGAAGGAGGCGATGCAACTTGAACCGTGAGAAGTAGGCCCGAAGTAGAAATTTACCATGAGAAGAGGTCTTTATTTGCATTTTCCCTCACCCATGAATGGATGAGTGACTTCATTCCTAAATTGTAACACTTTGAGATTATAACTAAGTATTGATCTGTGAGAAGGCGAAGTAAACTTGATCCGTGAGGAGCGATGCGAAATGAGGCGATGCGACTTGAACCGAACAAAGGCAAAATGAAGCTATGCGAATTCGACTTGAACCGTTAGAAGCGATGAGGCGATCCAAGAGTCGATGCCGCTAGTCGAAGTTGAAATTACTGTGAGAAGGAGGCAATGTGACTTGAACCGTGAGAAGGCAAAGTTCTACCATCTCGAACTTATTGAGCCGTGAGAAGGAGGGCTGGAGGCGATGTGACATGAGGCCATGCGACTTGAACCGTTAGAAGCAATGAGGCGATGCGACTTGATCCATTAGAGGCCGAAGTATACATTTACCGTAAGAAGGAGGTGATGCGACTTGATAAGAGGCATTTTTCTCAAAAAAAGTAAAGATGTCATTTAGCCAAAGAATTTGGTCTTAGGCTAACGCTGACGGCATTTTCAAAATGCCACCTGAATTAGGAACTATCCTTAATCCTGGATGGATTTGTTTGTTAACTAAATAAGGACTTAAAATTACATATTTATACCCCTAAAGGATGCGTTTTGGGGGGGTGGGCCCATTTAACCAGATATAGATACAGATCCAGTAGCTAGATACCAAGTTGACTGGGTTGTTCGAGAGTAGTAGCCCATCTCATAGATGTAGGCCCAATCTCTCAATCAATCAATCAATGGCTAACTTGTATCACCACACATATTCTACCCTGCCAAGTATCTATCCATTTCCAACCCCGCCACATCATAGATTATTCCTTCGTCCGGTCATGCCCCGAACCAATCAGTTGTCCATCGATCAATAACTCGATCAACCCTGTAAGAATAAGAATTGATACCGGACATCCGATCCATCCATCCTACCTAGCCAAGTTGCGAAAACAGCCAGCAAGCGAGCCTTTACCATGCCAGATGGAATCATGACCCAACAGATAGGGATACAGAGGAAGATGGTAACTTAACGTATCTCTACGCTAGCTGCCGCAAAAGAAATAAAAATAATGGATAAGAGGTGTTGGTCTTGATAGTATCCTCGCTACCTCGCCTCTACAATTACTACTGCTTCCTCGCTATCTTAGTGGGGTGCAGGCAGGAACTCACTACCTCGCCTAAGTATGGGTTCAGAGCTAAGTACGGGTTCCTCGCCTCATTATAGTTCTTCCCCTCAATGAGAATTCCCCTCCATTCTAGAGGAGCCATTCAACAACCACCTTCTCTCGACCTCCATTTATAAAGCGTGGGTGAGGAGCCATACCCTAAGAGCATGGGTTCAATCTCACTATTTAGATTAGATTAGAGCAGTGGGGCATTTACTAAGCATTCTTCCTCAATCCTATTCCTATTCTAAGGAAGGGAAAGGGAGGCATTAAGAGGGAGGCATTCTTATTATGCCATGCCATTAGCTTTAGGAAGGCATCAGAGACCAAGGCATCAGAGCAGGAGCTAATTAGACGAAGCTTTATTGCTATTTATTTACTGGGCTTGAGAGGAACTCATCAGAGAGTCTTCTTGTATTGGGATATTAATGGAATGGTATTGGGATATTAATGGAATGGCACCTTTCTATTGGGATGGGCTGGGCCATCTCTATCCTCGATATAGAGAAATTGCAAGCTTTAGACTTACTCGTTTCCGTATACCTCCTTCATTAGCTAAGGGCCTTATTACATCTATCAAGCAAGCTGTCCATCGCTTACGCTCACTTCACCTCTTTCTATTACTGGGAAAAGCTATGTATTATTGGGCATATGTATGACTCAGCATATGTACAAGGGAAGAAGCAAGGAACCATCCAGGTAGATTCCCTTGGATACAGGTAGATGGAGCCATGCCCTTTGCTTCAGTATTTTAGAGTTGCTTTACTTCTGTTAGGAAACATATAAAAGTATTGGGGTTACAAACCATTTATGTAGGGGGGGTGAATCTGGCGTATCCAAAAGTAGAGGGGGGTCGTATTTGAATAGATATCCCCCCCACTTAAACTAGTGATGGGAACTTTTACCCTAGTTATGCTTTCTTTAGAAGAATCGAAGATAGGTTTCCTCTCTTTGCTTACTTACCCGGGAACTCTGTTAGAATTCATTAGTTATGCCTGCCCCCACTAGCCCCAATAGTCATTTCCCTGGAGATCAGTCTACATCCCTTGCCCTCCCGAATTAGCCGGTTAAGCATGCATAGGATCAGGATGGAATGGAGTACGTGCCGAGGTCTCTTTTACTCTTGTATACTAGACTCTTTATTACTTGGCATTTATATCTAGTTATCGGAACTTTATAGTTATTGGTACCCGAATGGATTGATAGGGAGGCTTATGTACCCCAATTTATGCTTCCTCACTAGTTAGCCATACCCGAATGGATAGGCAGGCTAGCTATGCTTACTTTCACCCTGGAGGTATGTCGATGGTAGACACGTCTTACTGGGCATATTAAGGATTCATTGAGGTGTGTCAAGTGCTTCCTTTGAACCTTGTACTCCCTTACCTCTTATATACTATAGGGCTGTAACGCTCCCAAGTATTCAAGTATTCATCAGTATACCCCTAGTTAGCCCTAGTTAGCCCCGCTAGTTAGCCCCGCTAGCTCATGCTCATTTAGAGTTACTTGCTTCATGGAATAATGCCTTAGCCAATAATGCCTTGCTTATGCCTTGCTTCATCGAAGAATTAAGGTATTGGTTCTGGAGAACAATTGAGGTTCACCCGAAACCGCTATGGGAGCACAAGTATAGACACTTATTATAGGCAATCCATAAGGTAGTTTCTTCCTCAAGTATTTGATAGATCAGTCCAGAGAGTAGTACAGGAGTTCCCTTAGGTTACCCTGACGAGCGAGTTTGTCCTATATTGTTTCACTAACCAAACCTTCAGACCATTTAGCGATCTCATCCCATCCTAACGCTCAGACGGGCACTCACAGGCACTCATTTATCTACGTAAGCTCTTTATACCTTCCTCACCCTCCTTTGTCAGGCGAGTTGCGACTCATACTACTTATCCTTGGCCTTCCTTGGGTTCAACTTTACATATTTAGCATCAAGATGGCTGCGACTTCCTTACCAATTCTCCTGTCCTAAGAACATGCTCATTCTCATCCCTTAGAAAGGAGACCTACATATTTAGCCCAGCTACGATGCCCTCCACAAGCTCATTGATTGAGGGGAAGCAGGCATTACCATTATGGCATTGACTTTTCAGCATGACCATAAGCCTCCCTTTGGTCAGAGGGACATCCTTTAATTGTGATAAATCTTACAAGGAAAGGAGAATCTTTTATTTTATGGTCAAGCAAAGCGTTAAGACCCGCAAACAAAGGGACCTCTTTAAGAGGGACCGGTACGTTAGTGTTCCGGAAGGGACCTATGTAAGAGAACAGAATAGGGACCTTCCCTAGAGTTTCAGACCAGGATACCCTAGAGTGCCCAAGGACACGTTAGCGTTACCATCAAGCACAAACGGGCACATTCACCTAGGGAACCTAGGAGCATTAAAGAAAGCAAGAGAGATTCTGAAAGCCAAGCAAAGAGCTTCCACCTAGGGAACCTAGGAGCATGAACAAAACCTAGGAGCATGAAGGGACTTCCTTATAGAAGCATTTCATTACTGCCGTTGGTCGAGTGTCTCAAGATAATTACACACTATACTTAGGAGCGCTACTCTATAAATAGTTACCCACTCTAGTTATCAGAACACTCTACTTAGGAGAACTACTCCTATGAAAGGTCAAGTAAGGTCCTAGTCCCACTTGAAATGATGCGTCCTGTGTCGGCCTTCATTTTGTGCCGGCCTTATAAGTGTTTGAGGGGAAAAAAGAGAAGGGAGGATTTAGGGGAATAAAGATGAGGGATAACCAATTCAAGCTCTGCTTGGTAAGACCTTTCAGGACCTTAACTCAGGGAAGACCAGAGAGGGTGATCCCTTTAAGAACGTTAGACAATTCCTTACTTTCAGGACACTTCGCTACAAGATGAGCCTTGTGTCTCTCAATGGATCCGTTGGGCTTAGACTTCGTTCGAGCAAATTCTACATGAGATTAGGTTCTTACTTTGTATGAGATATCTCGTTTCGAACATGCAAGGAGCCCCATATCGACGAGACGATAGTTTTCAACCTTCAAAACTTTACGTATCTTGCTATTATG
The DNA here is from genome assembly GCA_032191745.1 of Picea mariana. Taxonomy (NCBI): domain Eukaryota; kingdom Viridiplantae; phylum Streptophyta; class Pinopsida; order Pinales; family Pinaceae; genus Picea; species Picea mariana. The sequence continues at coordinate 53,402 of JASDQU010026514.1, forward strand.
ACAATATATTAATACCACTCTTAGTCTTAACATGTTTTAATGAGGATCATGCACGTTATTCTAAGTTAAGGTAGTAGAGTCAATCGAATATCTATAGAGAGACTCTATTTTCTTTGATTTGAAGATGTCAGAGCGGGCTTTGACCATGTCTCCCGAACAATCTCAGTACATATGGCATAAGATGATTTCACATATCGAGGTCGGTATGGGATCGGGTGTTTTTCCCATCTTACAATGATGCCCGCATCTCCATCCTTACTTATATCCTTGGCGTGACATTTCAGATCGGAGTGGAAAGGCCAAGGAAATAAGTCAAGTGAAGTGATTTTGGTTATTTCTTTATATAAGTTGCATTGGTTTGACGAAACCTTCCCTTTCATTCTTAGAAAGAAGTAAGTGTTGGTCATTCTTGAGAGATTTCATTATGTTCTATTATATACGTAATTACGTTCTCCTCGTCCCACTTATTTGTGGTCAGGCGAGCCATTCTTCCTCTCCTTTCAGATTCTTATATACGTAATTACACAATCGAAGAATTGAGAAAAGAATTGATCGGTGCATTAAGTAGGCTCGATCAACGAGAGAAGATGCGAAAGCACGCTCGACTGTAAGGAGAGGAATTGACTTCATTTCAATACAATATCGCTGCTATTATATATGTAATTATGCATTCATGAATTATATATGTAATTTGTAATTATGCGTTCATTCATTATATATGTAATTACGCTCTCGGTTCATGAAGGAGATATGTAATTCTGATTTCCATGATCCAAGCCTGAGATCATTCCGGGATGAATTATATATGTAATTATGTATTTCTGCCCTCATTACGCTTTTTCCTTCCCTTAACAGGAAAGTGGCCTTACGACACCTTCGCCGAGGAAATAACTCGATGTAATTACATATATAATACATTGAACTTGGTCGCTCACCGATGGGTGATTCATTCCTCTCCCTTTTTGGGTCGAGTCACTTAACGTACCTCACCTACACCTACTTAGGGTGAGTCACTAACCATACCTCTCCCTTTTTGGGTCGAGTCACTTAACGTACCTTTGGTCGAGCACTCTGTACCTTGCCCTCTTTACTCAAGCGAGCCATCCTTCCTCGATGATAGAAAAGAAGAGGACGCGGCCGATGGGACGCAAGGGTCGCCTTAGCGATGAGGCTCAGGGTGATGGGACGTTATGAGAGAAAGAAAGATGATTAGATGTGTGGGCTGAACTTCCTGAAACTCCGTGCCCTACCACGAAATGAAAAGAGTAGAGCTGTGTTGTGATGGATTTTTCAGGGCGGAAACTATATGCATCCAATTTGTTTGTAGGGGGAGACAGTCTAGAAACTTGGCAATGTGCGCTGTCGGTGAGAGTTAGAGCACCCCAAACAAATTGATAAGGCCAAGAGAGTCACTACAAGAAAATAAGTGAGCTGGTGGAAGGATGATCGGCCTTCAATGCCCTTCCTTAGTTCATGAAGTCTTATCCCAATGATTCACTATTGTCCCTTAGCTCAGTCAGGACCTTCTTTGCTAGGGTGGGGCTTTCACTTTATTTCCCAGGGCCTTCCCTTAGCTCAGTCAGAACCTTTAGGACCTCAGGCCACCTTGTAAATCCAAATTCGTTGTATTGGCGGGTTGTGTAGGCTTGCTTTATCGATTGCCTATTCCGCATTCCAAAGAAATAAAGTAAAGAATGAATACTCCCTCCCCTCTTGCGCTATTTAAACCTATGATCTATGGGTAGATAGATGCCCAGTGAGTGAAGTGTCCATCCATGAGATGTCACGGTTATGATTGGTGCAATGATATTACTGTAAATTCAAGACCAGAAAGAAGTTGTATCCTACTTATCTTCATCGCAACTGGACAGAGTTTCGTCCCTGCATTTCACGGCCAGAAGATCCCCTAACGATGATGGAAGAAATTATCTATGTGAAAATTATGTTAAGTAGACTAATAGGCTTCTCTAGGGATTTACTTTCCATTGTTATTCTGGGTGGTTGGCCTGGTCTTTCTTCCTTTCCCCCAGACAAACACTTACTACGCTACAGCATGGATGCACACGAAATAAAATAGTCCTGACTGAAATTTGAAGGGGAAGAGGCCTCGGAAATGAATGTAGGTAGGGCTTTGCCTGCCTCCTATTGATTGAGTAGCCTGCCTCTCAAAGAAAGATGACACATAGATGTCGAAGAAGGCCTGCCTTTCTATAGATAGATCTCTCGTGGGAAAATCAACAAAGAAGCAGGTAAGTTATTCCCTTTTCCATTACTTCTTTCCTCGGAACGGGATTGGATATCAGCAGGTAGAGGTCATCGGCATAGGTAGGCGGTCGAACCATGGGAGAAATCTACAGGGCTCTCACCATGACTCTCTCTCCTATCCTATGAATCCCTATGCATGCATCAAGTAAAGGCCCTCACAGCAAGCAGCAACACCGTGTATTAATGAAAACCCCACCGGGAGGTACTGACATATTCATTCCCTCACTTATAGCACGTTATTCTATATGAAAAGCATGTTATTATTTGAAGTTGTTCATTCCATTAAGGTGTTGAATGCCCGGGATTCTATAGGATGGGGGAATTCATAGTAGTAGGGGAATTTTTTATTGTGTATATAAGAGCTTGCTCGCCAGGCAATAATATTAGTTGGGTTCCCCAGGTGAAGGTTTTAATTGCCACCTTTCTCTCTCGAATACAAGGTACTTTTGAAGGTGCCAGCTATTGCTATCAAGTTTGACTCGCTTGAGTCTACCCCTATTATTACTTAAGCTCCTCTTTTCTCTTCATAATATATAAAGATAAGGAGGCCTAATTCATTTCAAAATTGATCAGAAATAGGTTGAGGAGACCCTTAAATTAATATATGGTTAAGCCACTCACACCTGAAAGCTAGGGTTGAGGGGCGGCACGCTGATCTTCACTTCCAGGCCCTTAAATAAGAATCGAGATGCAACCTTCCAACTTCTAATGCCTCCTACTAAATGATCGAGAGGGGCTGGCGCATGCAAGAATCAATCCA
>JASDQU010026517.1:14695-25966 GCA_032191745.1 Picea mariana
CAACTATGTATAAATAATTTTAAGAAAAATATTGTAACGTTTTGAGATTACAAATAATTTTAAGACAAATATTGTAACATTTTGAGATTACAAAGTGTCTAGGAATCTAGATTGATCATCAATGACTAGTAAGGCTCCCGCACCATGATAACAGTGCTAAATTTGCAAGCATTGGCATACTATTATGGTTGATTGTAAAAAATGATCCATAGATAAAAATATTTTCAACATATTTATTAAAATATATTTTAATATTTAAATAATAAAATATCTTTAACAATTAAATCTATTCAAATTGTACTTTTAATTTTTAAATTCATTCAAACTATACTTTTAAAATTTATATAAGATGCCTATTACTATTATTTACTTTTGTAAATAATGGTTTTATCCTTTGTAACTATTACTACAACAACGAGATAATATAAAACAATTATCTTACATCAACCAATTAATATAACAATTATTTTTTATTTTAAATTATACATTTAACATTTTATTTTGATGGCATTCATAACCACTCAAAAAAACAAACCACATTTAAAACTAGATTTTCTTAAAATATTAGATGAGCAGAGTTAAATTCAGTTAAATTCTTAATACTTAAGACTASAGTGAAGAAAACTCACTCACAACATTTCGAAGATGGGGAAGTAAAGCCCAGTTTGTTCCAATTAATCAATAATATTTACAATCTATATATAAGATGTCATATGATTGAGGAACAGTTTTAGGAACGTTGTGACGGTTGATGTGTGATATTGTTATAAATTTTTTTGTTTTCAAAAATCTTTAAGGATTAGTGTATGCCAAGACCAATACCATATCGTTTAAAGAATTAGTGTATGCCGAGACCAACATACAATATCCATTCTGTATAAATAATTCTAAGAAAAATATTGTAACATTTTGAGAGTACAAAGTGTCTAGGAATCAAGATTGATTATCAATGATTGATAAGGCTCCCACACTATGATAGCAGTGCTAAATTTCCAAGTATTGGCATATTATTATGGTTGATTGTAAAAATGACTCATAGATAAAAATATTTTCAACACATTTATTAAAATATATTTAAAAATTTAAATAATAAAATATCTTTAACAATTAAATTCATTTAAACTATACTTTTAAATTGTAAATTCATTCAAACTATATTTTTAAAAATTATGTAAGATGCCTACTACTATTATTTACTTTTGTAAATAATGGTTTTGTCCTTTGTAACCATTACTACAACAACAACATAATATAAAAATCATTACTTTACATCAACCAACTAATATCAAAATCATTTTTTATTTTAAGTTGTACATTTAACATTTCATTTTCACTGAAAAAAACAAAACACACTTGAAACTAGATTTTCGTAAAATATTAGATGAGGAGAGTTAAATTCTCAATACTTAAAACCAAAGTGAAGAAAACTGACTCACAACATTTTAGAGATGGGAAGCAAAGCCCACCAATAAGATTTACAATATATATATATATATATATATATATATATATATATATATATATATATAAGATGTCGTATGGTTGAGTAACGATTTTAGGAACGTTGCGACGGTTGATGTGTGATATTGTTATAGACATTTTTGTTTTAAAAATCCTTAAGGATTAGTGTATGCTAAGACAAATAGGATATCGTCTAAAGGATTAGTGTATGCCAAGACCAAGATACAATATCCACTATGTATAAATAATTCTAAGAAATATATTGTAACATTTTGAGATTATAAAGTGTCTAGGAATCCAGATTGATCATCAATGATTGGTAAGGCTCCCGCACCATGATAGTAGTTCTAAATTTGCAAGCATGGGCATACTATTATGGTTGATTGTAAAAAATATTCATAGATAAAGATATCTTCAACACATTTATTAAAATATATTTATCAAAATATATTTTAAAATCTAAATAATAAAGTATTTTTAACAATTAAATTCATTCAAATTATAGTTTTAATTTGTAAATTCACTTAAACTATACCTTTAAAATTTATTTAAGATGCCAATTATTATTATTTACTCTTGTAAATAGTGTTTTTGTCCTTTGTAAACATTACTACAACAACGAGATAATATAAAAACCATTGACTTGTATCAAACAACTAATAAAAAACGATTTTCTATTTTAAGTTGTAGATTTAACATTTCATTTTTTTCATTTAAAACTAGATTTTCGTAAAATATTAGATGAGGAGAGTTAAATTCTTAATACTTAAAATGATAGTGAATAAAACTAACTCACAACATTTCAGAGATGGGGAAGCAAAGCTCAATTTGTTACAATTAATCAATACAATTTACAATGTATATATAAGATGTCGTATAGTTGAGGAACAATTTTAGGAACGTTATGATGGTTGGAAACTAATCACTGTTAAACCTCTATTATTCTAAATATCCATTATTCAAACTCTCCCCTTTAATGGGGAAAGGATTTACATCCACACCTAACATCTGCCTAAGAAGTTCAAATTTGATCTTCCCAAGAGGTTTAGTGAAAATATCAAGAGCATTTTCACTATTATTACAATACATTAAAGAAATGTCATTAGACTACATCTTTTCTTGAATAAAATGGAATTGAGTATCAACATGCTATGTCCTTGAATTATACACTGAATTATTTTCCAACTTGATTGAGCTCTAGTTATCGCATTTTATTATCGTAGCTTTCTTTTGTTCTTCTCCAACATCTTGAAGTAGTCTTCTCAACCAAACAAATTCACAAGTTGCTGCACACAACGCTTTATATTCTGCTTGAATGGATGAAAAATATACAATAGGTTTCTTCTTACCGCTCCATGAAACAATCACGGATCTAATGCCCAAATCATAACCTGTAGTAGATCTCCAATCATCCGGATTTCCATCCCAATCTGAATCTGAGTAACCCGTCAGCTCAACATCGAATGAATCAGTATATTTAATACCATAATCAAGTGTGCCTTTGAGATACCTCAGTACCCCTTTCACTGCTTTCCATTGGATTTCTAGAGGTTTTTCCATAAACTTTCTTAACGCACTAACAGAGTATGCTATGTCAAGTCTGGTTGTAGTGAGATAGTTCAATCTTCCCACCATCTATCTATACATTGTATCATTTACCTCCTTCCAACCATAATCGCAGTAAAGTTTCATGTTTTGTTGCATTGGAACATAAGAAAATTTACACTGATCCATTTAAAACCTCTCAAGTACTTCTATGACATATTTACCTTGAGACACAAAGGTTTGACCAACATTTATCCAAACTTCAAGGCCTAGACAGTAATGTAACTCACCAAGATCTTTCATTTCAAATACCTATGACATCTGCTTATTGACTCCACTAATAATTTTTTTCTGAATTTCCTTTAATAATTAAGTCATGAGCATATAAGGAAATCAATACAATGTGCCCCTTTTCATCAAACTTGGTATACAAATTTGGATCACTTTTTCTCCTCGTAAAACCCTATTGAAGAAAGAATGAATCTATCTTCTCATACCATGACCTAGGTGCATGTTTCAGTCCATATAATTATTTCTTTAATTTACATACTAAATGTTTCTAACCATTTTTCACAAACCCCTTTGGTTGAGTAAGGTAAAACTCCTCCTTTAACTCACCATTCATAAAGAATACTTTACATCTAATTGGTGAAGTTTCCAATGGTGTTTTGTAGTTAGTGCAATTAACATTCTTGTAGTGTTTAATTTAGCTACTGGTGCAAATTTTTCTACATAATCAATTCCCTCTTTCTGTGAATACCATTTTTCCACCAATATGGATTTATATTTATCTATGCTGCCATCTTCTTTGAATTTAGGTTTTTATATCCATTTACATCCTATGGGATTTTTATCTTTAGGAAATTCAGTCAATTCCCAAGTTTTGGTTTTCATTATAGAGTCATATTGTTCCGCCATTGCTTCTCTCCACTCTTCATGCCCATTAGATTAATTAAAACTCATGGGTTCTATGAAATTTTAAATATTACTCATTAGGGAATAATATTTATATTTTCCAGGTGGATGAACGTGTCGTGAAGATCTTCTCAATTGGTTGGTGACTTCTTCTTCATTTTGTGAATATTTTTCTTCACTACTAAATGTATCCATGTCACTGGGTTCCTTTTCCTACTATTGCTTCTCTTATTTGTCCTCCTCATTTTAAGAAGTACCTATCATCCTTCATGATTGTTGTCTTCATTGTTTCCTTCTGCTTGTTCATGGAAAATTACATCTCTACTTGCAAACACTTTCTGAGTAGATGGATTGAAAAAAAATTATATGCCTTAAATTATGAACTGTGCCCTATAAAAATGAATTTGATAGCTTTAGCATCAAGTTTATTCCTGTTCTCCTTTGGAATGTGTGCACAATTCTTACACCCAAATATCCTCAAATTATTAACTGTTTGTTTAGAATCATACAGGGCTTAGAAAAGAGTTTTATGATCAAGACACCTTGTTGGACTTCTATTCTTTAAGTAAACAACAATGCTAATGGACTCATCCCAAAAAACATTTGAGAGATTCTTACCTTTCATCATACTTCATCCACACTCCACCAGAGTTCTCTTTTTCCTTTTTGCAACTCTATTCTATTGTGGAGTATGGGGTACTGTAAATTGTTGTACTATTCCATGATCTTTACAGTACTTAATGAAGTTCCCCAATCTGTATTCTATCCCTTGATCTAAGCGAAGGATTTTGATGGGTTTTCTTGTTTGCTCCTCCACCATGTTTTAAAATTCCTTGAAGTATGAAAAAGAATCACTCTTTTTCCTTAGGAAATAAGCCCATGTGTATCTTGTGCAGTCATCAATAAACAATAAGAAATAATAAGAACCTCCTAGTGACCTTTCATGCATTGGTGAGAAGACGAGCAGTTCCAAAAACACAAGGGGGATGCTAGAAAACATCCATGTGCAGAAAGGGTTACCTAGGTTAACCAGGTGGTAGGAAGCACAAGTGGGACTCCCTGTCCGAGAAAAAATGGTGGCTAACGGCCCCTACACCATCATTACGTGAGGTGCTAAATCTATGAATCGTGCGGGAAACCCTGTCATCAAACTTCAAAGGATGGTGGAAGTTGTACAAGAAAGTCAGCTTGCATAACAAAATAGCTCCCTCGACATCAATCACACCTCTAGTCTTGTGTCCATGGCCTCTGATGGAATAGTCCGCAGGGAGTCTCCCATGAACTCACAGGTAATTAATCTCTATATTTTATTAGAACCATGTGAAACCATGGCATGTTCCTTGATCAATTTATGGGTTTTTTAGGATTTCCCATCCGCTCGCTCATTATCCCCATTCCAACTACTATTTATCCTCATTCCCTGTCACCCTCATAGTATGCCTTACTAAGCACTTTCTTGAATCCTCTCTCTTCTTATAATTCTTACTCGGAGCCCTGCATCTTGACTCGAGAGATTTTGTTTCCTTCAGCCTTTAGAGCCTTATCTAGCCTTGGGCCTCTTCATGCCCCCCCAGAGTCCTCATTTACCCATCCACGAAACTCCTGATTCCTCCTAAATTTATTGTTTATCTTTGGCCTCTCAGTTTACCTCCCGCATCGACGACATCCCTCACATCAAGGAGTCTTTAGGTCTGGTCAAGCAAACAACACAATGTAGCAAGAAAATGAAGCTCAGGAGGACTAAGGAAGCTGGACACAAGAAGATTGGGGAGTGGATTGCGGTGGCTATAGTAGTATCAGAGTTCAAATGAGCGCAATGAGTTCCAACTGATATTCTGATATGGAAACACTATCCCATCACAGATTTCTGATTGGTAAACTCCAGGAAGAAAGCGACACCCAGTGTATTCAAATTGAATTCAACCACCTTAATATAGAGATGTTGCAGCAAGGACTAGACCATCTAGATGACACACAAGCACCTCCAAGCAATATGGGTGAGCAACAGGGACACTCAAGGAATGCACAATCGAATTCAGTCAATCAAATACCTGATCTGGACAAACCATACCCAGAAATCATGGCAGACATGCGGCATATCAAAGTTGAAAAGGGTAACTAAGTTCCAGCTTCTGTATGTTTTTTCAAATAATATATATCAACGGTATTGTTTTCCGAAATTATCCATGGAAGTCAACTTTCATAATTTGGGAAAATCAAGGGGGATGCTCTAAACTTTGTTCCAATGTCAATCCCCACTTTTGTAAAAGCCTCTCTGTAAGATGGAAATCTAGGAAATCTCTATAGACATTTTATATGTAAAACCAATGGATTGTTCCACACAGATAATACAATTTTGCTAGTTTTTGTTAAAAAGTAAATAAATAAGGAAAATACTTACTTTGAAATAAAATTTACAATACATGATATTGAAGGGCATTAAACTAAGTGAAGATATTCTAAAATAGGGGAAAGAAAGGTAACATATACATTTCAAAATTTAAATTAATAAAGATTGAAAATTTTCCATTGCATGATATTGAACCACATTAAACTATGTAACGATATTCTAAAGTAAGGAAAAAAAAAGTTTCATATACATTTCAAAATAAAGATTGAAATATTTTAGGTAGATTCCAACCTTTTGTGATGTCACCATCTAAAACAAAACTACACTGAAACTAAACACATCTGGTAGTTTTTGTAATACCAGATCCAAATACCCCACCATCCTTTGAGCTCAATTTAAATTAACAAGGGAAATAGCTGCAACTTATTGATATTAGCTTTTAATTCATTGGACAATATTTAATATTTAATATCAATATTATTTTATTCTTTGGATACAAGAATTAATATTAATATTATTGTTAATATTAACTAATTTGTGTCCCAAGGTGTAGGATAGTTGGTGACAGAGTGTATTGTTAATGCACTCCGTGATGTTAAAGTCACTGGTTCGAAGCCCACGGGGACAAAAAAATCAAGCATGTTAAGGTTTGGTGTGTCTCACGTCAGGTGCAATCCCCAGGTGATTTTGATGGCTTAGATTCCCCCGAGTCACGGTTTTTCAGCCACAGGTTAGTCTCGCAGGTCACAAACAAACTAGCAAACAAATCATTTCAATGGGAAAACCTTTCAATGTTAAACAAGGTTTTTCACGAGGATTGAACCCTGTAACAACTTGCAATTTAAAATTAATATAGCAGTGGCTAATTCTATTTGTTTTACTTACTCAAATAGGTCAAGCACACCTCGCTTGGATTTTTAGTGCAAGTGGCTTGACTTTTTTTAATTGAAAATATTTTTTAAATAAATATTTAATATCTTATTCTGGCCATTTTTTAAATAAACCTTAATTATTTAATATGAAATGATTAAAAATAAATTTAGCTATTCTTTAGATGAAATGATACTATGCATGAGGTGAATGTTAAACTAGTATCCTATCAGACACTCATGCATCAATATTAGTTATTTAATGATACACATACTAGATGCATGTTAAAATAGTATCCTATCATACACTTTTCCATCATTATTAGTAAAATGATGGGTAATATTGTTATATACTTTTGTCTTTTAAAAAATTCTTAAGAGGTTCATGTTAAACTAGTATCTTATCGCTTGTGCATCATTATTACTAAAGTTATTAGTAAAACGACGTGTGATATTGTTATAAAATTTTTTGTTTTAAAAAATCTTTAAGGATTAGTGTATGCCAAGACCAAGATACAATATCCACTCTGTATAAATAATTCTAAGAAAAATATTGTAACATTTTGAGATTACAAAGTGTCTAGGAATCGAGATTGATCATCAATGACTGGTAAGGCTCCCGCACCATGATAGAAGTGCTAAATTTCCAAGCATTGGCATACTATTATGGATAATTATAAAAAATGATTCATAGATAAAGATATTTCAACACATTTATTAAAATATATTTATCAAAATATATTTAAAAATCTAAATCATAAAATATCTTTAACATTTAAATTCATTCAAACTATACTTTTAATTTGTAAATTCATTCAAACTGTACTTTTAAAATTTATGTAAGATGCCTATTACTATTATTTACTCTTGTAAATAACAGTTTTGTCTTGTGTAACCATTACTACAGCAATGAGATAATATAAAAACCATTGCCTTACATCAACCAACTAATATAAAAAACATTTTTTATTTTAAGTTGTACATTTTTAACATTTCATTTTGATGGCATTCACCACCACTCAAAAAAACAAAACAGACTTAAAACTAGATTTTTGTAAGACATTAGACGAGGAGAGTTAAATTCTTAAAAATTAAAACTAGAGTGAAGAAAACTGACTCACAACATTTTGGAGATGGGGGAAGCAAAGCCCAGTTTGTTCCAATTAATCAATAATATTTACAATGTATATATAAGATTTCATATGGTTGAGGAACGGTTCTAGGAAGGTTGTGACGGTTGATGTGTGATACTGTTATAAACGTTTTTGTTTTAAAAAATCCTTAAGGATTAGTGTATTCCAAAACCAATACCATATTGTCTAAAGGATTAGTGTATGCCAAGACCACGATACAGTATCCACTCTGTATAAATATTTCTAGTGAAAAGATTGTAACATTTCGAGATTACAAAGTGTCTAGGTGTAACATCCCTGGACACCCATGGCCAGGCCACACTACACCAAATAACACTTTCATTCTCTCACTGTAGAACACACTCTAACATACCCAGCAACCAACTATACTATGCCACATAAAATTTTCTAACTGCATGCAATTAGAAATATATACACGCAAAACTCTTGCAGAAGATTTATATCTAAAACGTAAGAGACAAATACATTACGTAAATGCACAAATTCGCATTGAAATAACAATAAACATAGACATGCAACATATACAAGAAATACCCAAAAACCTACAGACAATTATAACCACGCATATGATAAACCCATAAAATAAATACGTAAATAACAATTCACCATGTAATTTTATCACACAGTTAACACTTATCTTTTTAAGAATATCACCAATGGCATGCAGACCTTCCAGAAACCTCCCAGCCTTTGACCACAATGTTCATCACTCTCAATAGTGAGTCACCCCCAAGTTGGGACTAAACTCCACCTAGGTAAAGGAATTCCTAACCAGGCTATAGGCTCAAAGAGAAGAGGAAAGACTCAGTCATAGTGCCCACTCAACTAACAACCTACAATCTCTCATTCCCCACATGTCTGTCCCACACTAGGAAGTGTGCCCCTTCTCTACTCAATAGTCCTTCGACTACCCCACTTCCTTTCTAGGCTTCAGCAATAGGTCGGACAAGAAGTCTTAGAGCCCTGTAGCTGCAGTTTAGCACCTTCAGGAAATCAATTCCCAACAATTATCTCACCCAGAGATTGCTCACAGACCTGACAACCTGCCTCTTCAATATCCCACAGGCTTGACAACCCATTTTTTCAATACCACTCCCAAGGTAACAGGGTACACTAAGACAAAATGGCTATCGATACCGATTTCGGTACAGTGATAGGAATGTATGGAGGATAACTGATTGTGTGAGTGAAAAATGGTCATGGCATCATGGCTGAATGATGGAAAGAATCCTGGAAAAGATGATGGTAAGAATGGTGGTGGCATGTGAAAATGAACTAAGTCCCGACAATATGTATGCATGTCCCCAAATTGACACTTGTCATGTTGGGAGCTACTTTGGCCCACTTGACCCCAACTTTTGAACATAGGATAAAATAATTATCCATACTTTATGATTTAAGAAATATTAATATAATATTCCTTTTTGGCTTAAGCTCCCTGGCTTGGCCATTTTCCTTATCTTTTAAGCACCATCCTTTCCCTAACTAGTGGAGTTTAGTCCCCCATCACTTTTATTGTGGTTGGTCTACACACAGTGATGTATTTTATATTAATCACGAGACATATACAAAAATAGGCACACTGGCATGTAACATCTAGGCTCTTCAGCCTAATCAAAACATAAGCATCCTATCTTATAATAAATTGATCACCAGCCTATAAAACATATCATATACACAAAATCTCCCTGGCCTCAACATCGCGCACACTTAAAATGCTATGCGCGGTATCCTGGAATGTGCACACTTCCTCATTTTATTGCGTAGTATATGCGTGCACTATGCCATAAAATATGCATACAAAAATGATATGAAAACATCTCACCAGCTTAAGTACCTTTGTATTTACATTTTCAATTGGGTTCAACCTTATGGGTATTACAATCCCCTCCCCTTATTTATGCACTGTCCTCGGTGCATCATGTACCCATGTACAACTAAATTTCAAAAATCCTCTAAACGATGTGGGTATTCTACCTGCATTGCATCCTTATGCTCCCACGTAGCATCCTTAGGACTGTACCAGGTCCATTGGACCTTTACAAGCCCTATGGCTCGATTCTAGAGCTATCTTATTTTCCAGTCTAGAATGCGCACCGGATGTACTTGAAAAGAGCCTTCATGCTCCACCTAAATCACATTCCAATCAATAACATGATTAGTATCAAGTATATATTTGTTTAGCAATGATACATGGAATAAATTATGAACAAACATAGATGTAGGCAATGCAATCATATAAGATACTGAACCAATCCTCTCTATAATTTCAAACAGACCAGTATAGAGAGCTGCCAACTTTAAACAATTTCCCAACTTTAGGGAACTTATGTTGGCTTTCACTTTCAAGATTACATGGTCACCCACAATAAATTCCCTGTGAGTTCTTCCCTTATCTACATATCTTTTCGGCCTGTCTTGGATGGCCTATAAATTTTGTTTCATTTTCAACATTTTCTCTTCCATTTCCTTGAGCAAATATGGCCCAACCACTACTCAGTCTATTGGGTTATCCCATCTTACTAGTGTGTTTCACGTTCTGCCATAAAGTGCCTCAAATGGGCTCATCTTTAGAGATGCTTGATACCCATTGTTATAAGCAAACACTACCAAGTGTAGGTAGTCTTCACATTTTGATGGTTTATCCATCACATACAACCTCAACATATCCTCAATCACCTGATTCACCCTCTCTGTTTGTCCATCTGTTTTTGGATGATAAGTTGTACTAAAATTCGAATTTGTTCCAAATCCATTAAATAATTCCTTCCAAAATTTTGAGGTCAATTTTGGATCTCTATCAGACACAATTGTCTTGGGTATGCCATGTAATATAGCAATTTCCCTCATATAAACATCAAGAATGTTTCTTTCCTTGTGAGTGAGCTTAACTGGAATAAAATAGGCATCTTTAGTAATCTTATCCACCACTACCATGATAGAATCATGTTGCTTGTTTGTTCTGGGCAGTTTGGTA
>JASDQU010026518.1:0-17764 GCA_032191745.1 Picea mariana
ACTATAACAAAATGATATGTAAAGATTATGATCACATAAACATCATGAATGTCATTAATGCATTATTTTGCTCAAACAACATCATTAACTAACCACTCACACAATCCCTCTTTGGATCAAAAGGTTTGTTTTAAAAATCTTAAGCATCCATATGAATTTGGTAGTAATGACTTCATTTGAAGCTTGGTAAAGTAATTAGTTCCTCTTAAATTATAAAAAAAATATTTATGCAAGTAGTGGATGCACATTCTTCATTGTAATTTTGTTTAGAACTTTGTAGTCAATACACATGCATCAAGAAACATATATCTTTGAAATGATAATATTAGAGCTACCACAAGACATTGCATTTGTCATGATATATCCATTGTCCAAAATTTTTGAATCGATTTATTGATCTTTCTATTCTCTAGTCATGATCTATGATAGATTAGACCATTGAGAAATGGCACACCTAAGGTGGGGTCAATGTAATGTTAAACCTAGATATGTAAAAGCATGGTAGTAATGCCCTTAAATATCTCATAATATTATTCTAGAAATGAGTTTCTATGCTTTATTTCATTAGTTGTGTGAATGGAGAGATTTTTATTTTTGACAAATTCCTATGCTTATCTTACGATTTGATCATCAAAGGAATTGAGCCTCTAAGAATGGTTGATTACCTTCCAACACTTTTTAGTATATATCCATTGAACATTTTTCTTTGAAATCTCCTAACGCGCTTTGTAATGCTACCCATTCATGTCTAGGATGACACTCTTCAGACATAACTCATAAATACCATGGCACTCCCACATGAATTATTTTTCTATAGTACATGATACAAATCCAATGGTATTATATCACAAAGGACTCCATTCTATAACAATTAGATAGGAAATCAAAATTTGCAATGCTTAGTGACTTAAATTTCCTTACCTTGACTTAATCATCCAATGATATAAGGTTGAGAGTAAGGTATATTTTCTAAAGCAATGATGAGAATTAGATTATAGCATTGGTCAATAAGTATCATAATTGTGCATTATCTTTTGTACTAGTCATTAGGTCTAAATCAATAAATATTGTGCTTAACCAAGTAATGATATGTACTCTAAAAAGTGTCTTTACTTTTAGGTTGTGTTTGCCTAAAAATCATGTGGTTACTCCACTTACCTAAACTAGTCATCGTCACTAAAATAAGATTATTTGGTAGGTAGTTGGCTCGCTTCCCAAAGATATCCTTTATATTAGTCTTCTAAACTTTTTCATTCAATTAGATTTACCTATTTCCTTTTTAAATGGTCTTTCACATTTGTTCTCGTGATTAATGTTACAAATTTAAATGTTCTCTACTTTTGATATGTTGTATTAGCATATTATAAGAATAAAAGTTCTCTAACTCATTTTGTTTCTATTTTTTATAATTTGAAAAGTAAATAAATATAATACTTTAAATATTCAATCAATATAATTAATAAAAATTAATATTCAATTACTATTTCAAAGTTTTAGTTGATACACTAACTTTGAAACAAAGCAAATAAAAAAAGAATATCCTCAAAACTCAATCCTAGGTTTTGGTAAATCTACAATTACATGGAATGAATTAAAAAATGACTAGGATTAAATAAATGACATTTTTTTAGTTGAAGCATCCCTCAAAGCTCACAATAATATCTAGTTCAACATAGCAACATAGAAAGGAAACATGATAGGATTGCAACCTCTAATTTACAATGCACAAAGACTAGATTGAATTTGTTGGTAAAACAAACCTACTTACATGTACATAAACTTAAAAAAAAAAATCTTAAATAAATAACAATATATTGTTAATTCTAAATATATATTTTTCAAAATACAAATTTAATCATTTATACTTGATAACTGTATTTACCATATCATTTTTCAACCAAATATGAAACTTATTAAAATATGAAATTTATTAAACTGATCTAAACATTTATAAAATGTCTTAGACAACATTTTCCATTATTATTAATTTTTAATCGAACATGAAATCTGCATATAGATCATGAAAATAAAATCAGACTCAGAATGATGAGTATCAATGTCGAGAGAAGGAAGAACTGGGTGGATTTGAGGCTAACATGAGGAGCTCACCATGAAATCGTGTACTAAGGAAACTGTGAACCAAGTAATATCGTTCATTTCTTGTTTATTAGACAGAAGGTGGCTAGGAAAGTTTACATCCTTCATCTCTTGTTTTTTTAGGAAAAAGGTGGCTAGGAGGGTCTACATCCTCTTGATTCTCCTTGAAATAGATATTATACCAATATCAATAGAAATTGATATATAAACACTTCTCAACAAAATTCAATTGGACTATTAGCTCGTTGGTCCCAGTGTTATGCTAACAACTAGTTTAAACTCTCATATTCATATGCTCTCTTCCTTCCTCTTTGCTAGATTATGAGCTTGATTTCATATGCGGATTAATTCTTTTATTTTCTTCAATATTTTGATTCCATCTTAATACACTTCAACAATTTCAAATCATAATTGAATAGCTATAATTATGTAGATAAGTAAACATGCATATCAACAACACATATACCCTGGGGAAACCTTGTACAGGGAGAAAACCCCCAGCAAACAATATTCTTTTATTGCATTAATAATGTAAGATCTCTTACAAATATCAACCATGAATGTACTTCTCTCAAATAGCTTGCCAAGATGACTCTGACGTGACAAAGACTTATAAGACCTTGCTGAAATACACCTTTGATATGCTGTCTCTTTATCACTGATGTTCTCCTCTATTACTTCACCCTCAACCTGCATATGAAAACTCTGTTTCAAAATTGTGTTGCAAAACTGTCTTGCAAAACTGTCCTGCAAAAACTGTGTTGAAGAGAGGATTCGACCTCTTCTTATATAGGCTGAGGAGGGGTATATGAGAGGCTCGAAATAGTAACTTGAATGCATGCATTAGTCATAACTCAGCTTAATACTTTAGTTCGAACTTAGAACTAGACTTTAGATTGGTTACAACTCAACATTACACTTTAGTTCGAACTTAGAACTAGACTTGAGACTGACATGCTTTAGTTAGAAGTTAGAAATAGACTTAAAACATTAGTTAGTTGCAACTCAGCATTACACTTTAGTTCTAAAGTAGAACTAGACTCAAGACTTTAGTTGCAACTCAACATTACACTTTAGTTCTAAAATGGAACTAGACTCAAGACTTNGCAAACACAATAGATCAATACAATTACATCATTTGCAATGTTAGGAATATCGTTTGTTTCTAGCTCATAGGAATTTTACATTCAACCTAACTTTTGCTAGATACCTTGACTTTTTCTCATGGCTCACAAGGTTTGACTAGGCTCACAGAGGTTGTATGTTCCCCGTAACTTTTGCACTAGTCTGTCTATGCTCACAGAGGTTGTACGTTCCCCCTGACTTTTGTACTAGACTGTCTATGCTCACAGAGGTTGTACGTTCCCGACTCACATAGCATCTCGTTCGTCCTGACTTTTGATTTGACTCACAAAGGTTGTCTGTTCCCCTGGCTTTTGTCAATACCTCACAAGACTGGTTGATTCTCCAAATCTCCCTGGCTAGCTTCAGAATGGCCCATATGGCCTCTCATTGGAGAATGGCTGTCGATGCTACCAAATTTAACACTCTTGACTAACCATCCATTGTTTCTATACAACCCCTAGATGAGAAATGTAGAGAGGGTCTACATCGTCTTGATTCTCCAAGGGGCAGATTTTATACTACAAGTATTTATACAACAATTTGATTGCATAAGCATTTTTCAACATACATTGATTGGCCTATTAGCTCAGTTGGTTAGAGCGTCGTGCTAATAACGTGAAGCTCGCAGGTTTGAGACCTGCATAGGGCATCGGGTATTCGATACGGTTCGTCTGTTCTCTTTTGAACGATCCTGTTGACATCTCATTTCTCTTTGAATGGCACATATCGCAATCAGACGGTGATAATTGAATCTATGGCACTTATATTTCTCTTTTTTTTTGGATGGCACTTATATTTCTTCTCTGTTTTGTTTGGATGCCACTTATATTTCTTTCCGTTTGATTGTGAAATGAAGGTTTAAAATAAAGAAACCCAAAATCACAAGCCTGGATCGTCAGATTTTTTTGTAAAATAAATTAATACATAATCTTACATATTTCCATGAATTTGCCATGCTGGAATTTAGTTCACACGAAGAATTAATGGAATAGGTTTTGTTTTGTACTCGACCAGAACATAACATTGAATACTTACCTTTAGACGGTACCGTGGTGTAGTTGGTTATCACGTCAGTCTAACACACTGAAGGTCTCCAGTTCAAGTCTGGGCGGCGCCAAGATTCTTTTCGTTTCCCACATCAACGCCAGACCATGGGAAAATTGAATCGCAGACTAAGTTGCATTCCAGAGATTTTTCGTCTCTCTTATCTATTGCATTTACAGTCTTATGATTGTATTTAAACTCTATGGTTGGTATACAGCATATAATTATAACAAAGGAATGTGAATTAAATTAATTCCATCTCTAACAATGAATACAGTACAGTCTCGGGAGAGATTGTGGAAACTTTAGAGGTATTTATTTTTGCTTCCATCTCCACGCAGATACAGCTACGGACACATTGCTCATATTGTCCACGCAGATACAGCTATGTAAACATTGCTCATATTGTCAAAGTGGTAAGGGGATCGTATACCTTACAAAGTATGGCAATTTTTAAATCATGATAACGCTTTGGAAATGTATTAAAGCAAGATATACTCTTTGCATTAAAGTAATATAGCTTTAAAGAGATTCTTAAATTTAATAACTATTTTTTTTTTATCAATAATAATAACAATCTATTTTTAAGGTTACGGCTATACTAAATTAGTGTATGAGATTTCATCCGTCCAGCGATATGAATGGTAAAGTTTATGGAGATATACATATCCTACCCCCTTTGGGTTTGAACTTGGGACTTTTTATGGGGAATCACATGTTCTTAACCATTAGACCCATTATGTGTGAGTATTAGTTGGAAAACATTTGATTATGCCCATTTTTTTATTATGTATGATTTTTATTTTATGTAAAAAGGAGGGTAGATCCTATTATATCATATGCAAAAAGAAACATTTGTCCTTTCACTGCCAGTTATTCTGCCAAATTAGCAGAAAGTGGAACAGTTGGCAGCCTTGGATATCCATGTCCAAAAGAGGCGGTCCTCTATCTGCCTTGCCTGTAGGAAACCAGGACAGGTGGCGGCCTATAGTCTGTACATTGACCATGAAGACATAAATTGAAATTGTATTAAAGAGTAAAGAGTCTGAGATGATTGAACCCCTAACCAGAGCCTGAATATCTAACCATAACCATAACCAAAAGCAATTACCTGTTGATCCTAGAGGTGGCCATGTCGAGGCCTTCATCGTGCGATCCATTCCGAGCTGGCGGGGCATACGGTTGCGCACAAGTCAACCATCTTTTCCCTGCTGGCGCGTTGGAGAAAGCCTTGTACAACATGTCTATGCGTTGGCTCATGAGTGTGCCATTTGAATTCTCAGGTCAAACACCAAGTCTAACTATTCCAGGTGGAAGAAGGGCAGTGGGATACACCGATGTTCTGGCACAATCGAGATGGGAGGTGGTACAAGGACCTCGCTACCCTCCTTCGATGTGTCGCCCTCCATAGCCTCTACAACCTCACTCATTGTTGCTTCATTATGTTTCTCCTTTGAACCGCTCTGTCCATATTCTCCTATCTGCTTCCCATGATCCTTATCTCAATCAGTGGCTCCGGAAGAATTGTATCCAGCTGAGAATGCAACATCCTGAGACGCCATATGGAGGATCTCCTCCAGGAACTCCTCCTCGATGTAGCATATGTGGAAATCCTCCAATTATGCCTCCATGGTGTTGGTTGCTTGGTGCGCAGGAGTGACTGCCTTAGTGTCTTGCTCTGCGAACTTGCTTGGAGGCTGCCAATTTTCTGGCACGGTGAAAAGAAGAGGCTCCGGAGGAATCTGTATGGGTTCCTCCGGGATGACCTCCTTCGCATACGCCATTGGAGGCGACCATGCCATCCCTTCCCTGCAATTTGTATGAACTCTATAAATGCAGGCCATGGAGAGCGCTCTCTCTAGCCTTTGTTGTCGCTTCTGTCTCACGGCTAGGGTGTACCTGGTAGGCCCGCGACGTGGATTTCCCCTCTCCCTTGGCATCGATATGGCAATTTGAATGGCTAAATTGTAGGGGGTGTTCCAGTGACCACACCAGAGCTCGAAATTGCTAGCCTGGTGCTAGCCAAAGGAGAAATGGAGGGAGTTGAGGCATGTATGGATGATAACAAGGAGGAGTGATAGGATGGGTTCCATTATCGTCCCCCCAACGTTTACTGTCTTTGTCACCGATCTGTTCACGTGAGGGAGCATTCCCATGGCGTGACGCTGGTGGTTAAGGATGGCTCCCATACCTAATGGCGAGGGGATGGGAGCCAACCTGCCTTATTTATGGCCTGGTTTGCCCCTGTGCAACGTGGCATTGATGTATTGCATATCACCCCATCCAAAGTTATTATGTATGAATATTAGTTGGAAAAGATGTATAAATAAAAAAAGGGAAATGAATATTTTTTTTCAATTTTGAAGGTCTTGAATGCCAAGAAAATGAGTGGAATTTGGCTCCACATTGTCAAAATACATGTATTGCTATTGAAATTCAAAAACTAATAATGGTGCACATTAATACAAAAATAGTATGTTGAAGATTTCATCTCATTCTCACACAAATTGTGGAATAAAAGAATTGTTGATTTCTCATGGCAGTGATGGATAAAAACATCAGAATAATTTTTATAATTACTATCACTTCATTTGCAAGATTAATTACATTATCATTTGCATGACTTTTAATACTGTAATAATGAGTTGATATTATGAATTTTAGTCAAGTGTAGAGAAACATTGTATTAAGATCACAGATGTAAGAATATTGATTATTGTTGAAGTAACTTTAATATACTCATGAATGTTAACCATTTTTTTCCAAATTAAAAAGACAAGATTATCCTTGCATGGACCAACAAATTTGCAATTTCATTTCATACTAGAAGATCAATGTCATTTGCAAGATGTTTTAGCTTAGAAATTTTATGTATTAATAATCAAGTTTTCTTAACCTCATACTTTATAGACAAAGTTATATTAATTGAAATCTAAAAATTTTGATCATAAGCCTTGCCATTTTTTCTTAACGGGCTAATGTTAGTTAGTGCTTCTTTATGACTTTGTTTGGAGTGGATATAAAATATTAAAAAAAAATCCAATAAAATAAATAGGTTTCGTAATTTTACCAAGAAGAGTACAATTGCTTTTACAAAAACATTTTTTGTTTTTGTTAAAAAATATCAAGTAATTTAAACACAATATTTTGTGAAAGTGGTGTCTCTTTTACTCTTGAAAAGGTGTATAACTAATCATAATGGAGGTATATATTTTGTTAATGCCACATTTGTTTTAGAMCATCAATAATGGAACCTTAGTGAAGTACTTACCACYATACTTCACAGTATTGAATCAATTACACATTGGTAGAATGCAATAAATTATTTTATATCAATCTCAATCTACTAACTAAAATTCATTTCTCTATCTTTYCCTATAAAACTAAGCCTAAATAAATAAATTCYATGACATTAAAGCTGGTGGAGGARTACACTAAAGCYTTATYACATGAGATAAACATTACCCATTTTATAAGAAATATGTCCATGTGAACTTTCATTTCATCCACAAATATATAATCATTAAAAGTAGGCATATATAAATGGAATATAACATCTTATTGAGTTGAGGTTCACTGTGTTTATCCTCTATAGTTAGAATAGCTTGACAAAGATGTCTTACAGATTTATAACATGTTAAATCTACAAAATATAAATGCAAACATATGAAAGGAAAGTTGTACTTAGGCAATTCCAAGTTGGTGATAAAGTCATTACCTTCATGATAAATGGATAAAGTTCTCTTTAGATGGTTAGGCTTGGGGTTGTCCCATAATTATTCCAAAGAACCTACATAWTGTTTTCAATCATTCATCTTAGTTAAATGGTRAAGRGATCAAAYAWTAATTCTCCMTATCTCAAAAGCTASTACTGCCTTTGTCTTTCAAATTTCATGCCATATTCATTAAGGTAGGTTTCTCAAGATTTTTATCTATTTATCAATTACGATGTTTTACTATGTTCCTACAAATTTTGATTATACCACCATCTTCACCTTGACCATGACATTTAATAAGGAAGAACACAATTCCGAATATATTACATGCATATTTGAATACACATTCTTGTAGAGCTTATGTACTTCTCAAGATTCCATAGATTCAATTTGCATTTGTATGCATTGCATCAAACTTATCCAAAATTTTAACCATTGTTCATTTCATTTCATGAACCAACCCTTCACTCCATACCCTTTTCACGAATATACTTTGCAACTATTCATAAGCCTGCATCTTTATCTTTCTATAACTATCGTTACATACATTCAAGACTTAACTGTTATCCCATAGAAATTCTTAACAAACCAACACACAATAGGACAAATAATTTCTTAACCAACCATTTTGATATGAGCATACAATATAGAAGGGAGACACAAGAGATTGGTAATTATATATTCTGCATATGGTAGAGGAGAAATTAGAGATTTTAGGTTTCCATTTGTTATAATCTTTCTTAGAATCATTGTGGTTGTTTGTTGTTTATAATTATATGTTTTTTTTTTACTGATTGTGGTTATTGTTTATTGTGTGGAATGTGTTGTTAATGCACAGATTAAATTTGGTTGAGGTATAAAATTCAATCATTTCATAATGAAAACATGTAGTGAAAATTGTTGATATCATAAAATCTAAAATTTAAACAAAATTCATAAGAAAATTTTTTGTAAAATCTAAAGTTATGCACAATGAATCTAAAGTTATGGAAAATATTAGCTCATTGTCAAAACTAACATTTGTAAATCACTTTCCAAGAATAATTGAAATTATACACAATGAGTCTAAAGTTATGGAAAATATTAACTCATTTTCAAAACTAGCATTTGTAAATCACTTTCCAAGAATAATTGTTTACCAAAGTATGCTACTACGAATTTAAACTCTCATATTCATGTGCTCTCTTCACTCGACGAAGCATCCATTGTTTCTATACAATCCCTAGATGAGAAATGTCCAGAGGGTCTACATCGTCTTGATCATTCAAGGGGCAGATTTTATACAAATATTTATACAACAATTTGATTATATAAGTATTTTTCAACATATATCTATCGGCCTATTAGTCAGTTGGTTAGAGCGTCGTGCTAATAACGCGAAGGTCGCAGGTTCGATACCCGCATAGGCTATGGGTTTGTTCGTCTGTATGCTATTGATATCTCATTTTTCTTTGGATCGCACTTATCGCGATCAGACGGTGTCGAACAACTCATCTTCGTCAAACCCTAAAATCCGTAACTCAATCTCTTTGAACTCCATCCATTCCAGCTGGACTTCTTGTAACTTGGTCTCTTCGTCAAACCCTAAAATCCGTAACTCAATCTCTTTGAACTCCATCCATTCTAGCTCGACTTCTTGTAACTTGGTCTCTTCGTCAAACCCTAAAATCCGTAACTCAATCTCTTTGAACTCCATCCATTCCAGCTCGACTTCTTGTAACTTGGTCTCTTAGTCAAACCCTAAATTCCGTAACTCAATCTCTTTGAACTCCATCCATTCCAGCTCGACGTCTTGTAACTTGGTCTCTTCGTCAAACCCTAAATTCCGTCACTCAATCTCTTTGAACTCCATCCATTCCAGCTCGACTTCTTGTAACTTGGTCTGTGTTTGGCTCATGGAGTCCAAGTCACATAGCCCATATGTTTCCAGAAGAATTCATTTCAGCTTGCAGATAAGAATTTGAAATATACACGATGATCTGATGGTATATTGAATAGCTAGCTTGTCCTTTATTTCAGCTGTTCTATCAAACGCTTATGTTGAATCACTCCATCCATTTCAGCTGTTCTATCACTCAAAACAAAGAACCTGTTCAGAATGAACCCTTTTCTCAATGACGATTTGGTGGATGAACCCTTTTTCCTTTTATGTACGCCGCTTAAGTTGAATCTAGAAATATAGCTGCGGTATCATATTATTGGAGTGAAATAATTTGAATCTTATAAAATAGTATACATAAGCAATGGGAAACACGAATTATGCCTCTTTAAAATTTGCATGATAAATCTAATAGAAAGAGTTTTTAATTATTTAAAATTATTAAATTAATATTTTCATAGTCTATTTTACAGACACTATTAAATTAAATTAAATTAAATCTATTACTAAATCTATTACAAAATCTGTTAAATTAATTAAATTAAATCTATTACTATATTACAGAGAGCCTTTAACTATTCAAAATTATCAAATTATAATTGCCAGAGTCCATTTTTGAAATCTCATGCTTAGATATACACCATTGTAGCAATTTGATTAGTATCATATATTATTCGAGTGAAATAGTTTAAATGTTATAAAATAGTATATAAAATCTGTTTAATAAATCCAATACTATATTATTACAATTATTACAGAGAGTTTTTAATTATCTAAAATTTAAATAATTATAATTTAATATTTTCATGTATTCCATTTTTGGAACCTTTGTTTTTGGCAATTGGTATGATATTATTGGAGTGAAATAATTTGAATGTTATAAAATGGTGCATATATAAAACCCAATAAGATACACAAATTATGCCTTTTTAAACTCTGTTTACTAAATCTAATACTATATTACAAAGAGTTTTCAACTATTTAAAATTATTAAATAATTATAATTTAATATTAAAATCTGTTTAATAAATCTACTACTATATTATAGAAAGTTTTTAACTATTTAAAATTATTAAATAATTACAGTTTAATATTTAAATATTTTTGAATATAGTGAAATTCATTATCATACACTTACTAGAAAGATTTTAAATTTGATTTTTCAATTAAATGAATACAAACCATATTGAATTAAATAGTAATAATGAATAATTTGTACAATGCTAAAATCTGTATAAAAAATTATATCCCTTATGTTGAATTGTTTTGGTTAATGTAAATTTCATTTTTCAATTAAATGAATACAAACCATATTGAATTAAATAGTAATAATGAATAATTTGCACAATGTTGAAATCTGTATAAAAAATTATATCCCTTATGTTGAATTGTTTTGGTTAATGGGTGGAATTTTTTTTGGGGGGGGTTAATGGGTGGCAATCATTTGAGTTAAAATTGTAGTTTGCCCATTTGTCTATCTACTTTTCCTATTATTTCCGATCTTGTTCATTCATTGCCCTCTTCATTTTTCTAACATGAAAATGTTGATAGTGAAGTTATGTTGTGTATTTCACATCCATGTATGTATTGAGTTGAGTGGTTTCCAATTTATGAAGTACTACTTTTCTTTATAGGATTTTATCATTTAATTATGAATTTGGGTTGTGTTTTCAAGCAATCAAGGCAACTTAAATATAATGAAGTATTTTTTTTAGCTTCTTGAAAATTAGAGTATCCATTGGATATTAAATATAATGGTTGAAATTAATAGAAATCAACTAACTTTATGTCTTCATAATTATCAAAGTAGTTACCATTGGAAGGGAAATTTCTAATATGTGGTTATTATCAAGAGGCTTAACCCAAAATTTTAGCCCCATATTCCATTGAACACTTGGTTTAACCCAAATTTTTAGCCCCATATTCATTGAACACTTTTTATTGACATATCAAATACTTACAACACTTTTGTTTATTCAATCCAAAACTTTGAGGTCTTATTTGGCCATATATCAAGGCAAGAGACAATTTTTGTGAAATGTTTTGTTTGAAACTTAGGAAACACATGATATATTTACATGCGTTATACTAAGGAAGATTAATTCTATACTTGAGGTTAACATTAGTTCACAACATTAAATATTTACACTGATCTTATGTTTATTGCATATTTTTGGCATAAATGTTTGTTACGTGTCCAACAACAAATGATGAGTCCCATGCAGAATTGATGTCCAGTAGTGGAGATTGAGTTTGATACAGAGTTTTCTTTGCATCTTTGACTAGTGTGTTTCTCCTTTATTACTTCTTATTGAACTTTCTCGAACCCGATATTACTATGCTCATTTTTAAATCAATGCATAGGAAAATAGTTGATTTGCACCCATCCTATAGTCACAAGGGACACACCAATGTGTGGGACTCGCTATTGCAGGGTTGAGGATGCTTTGTCTCTACCTGCAAAAATTTATAGCTCGAATTAAAAGAACCTGAGAATATTGACATAGGCAGTGTACTAATTGATCTGCATCGCATCTTTGAAGAAGAAGATACCCACAAACTATTGAAGGAGCATCGAACAACAATAGAGATGGACCAACCCAAGCCACATATTGGTTTTCTTTGAATTATAAAGTACCTATAACTAATTTTAATATTTTTGGTTTGATTTCTAATTTTCATCAATTTAGAGCAAGTGGATGTAATGGTTATAGCAGTGATCCAAAATGGATCCAGGAAGGCCTAAACATAAAGTTCTTGGAATCAAACGAAACTAGCGCCATTGCGTCTGGCTCATTGCATTGTTTCTGACCATATAATTTTTTTTTCGCAAATGGACGTCGTATGTGAAAGTTATTGCGTTTTGATCGATTTTCCAAACAGGCAAAAAGTCAAATTGGTCAAATTCAAAAGGACGTATTGTTGACGTCAGTAATATGATGGGTGACATCAACAAGGAAATGTGACATCACCAGGAGGTGACATGTGTCACTCAGTTTTGGCGTTTCCAGGCTGTGTTGGACTAGTACAGAATTGACATGTGGCAATGTACGAACGTGACATGTGGCAGTCCGTGCATGACGTGGCTCAATGACATGATGAGACATGGTAGTACGAATGACAGGTGGTTGTACAGATGTTGACATGGCAAGGTGATTGGTTTGTATGGAAGATGATGTGGCAGGGTGACTCGATTGTATGGATGTTGACATGGAAACTGACTAGACAAGTGATGTGGTTGCACGGTGGTCACATGGCAGATGACTGTGCATGTTGACTATATGCTGACTGGGTGTTAATTGTATGATGACTTGATGGTACGGGCCAATCCAGAGGTGACACATGGCCCAATCACAGGATGCCACGTGGCACCCCAGATTTGGCCAATGTGGGTCGGTTCAAAAATTTGCTTTTCCTCCGCAAGTTTTGAACCCATGACCTCTAGTTACACCAATGAACTAACAAACTTGGCCTAGCCTAAAGGGCGTGTTTGTTTCTTGTATATATATATATATATTTAAAGTGATATGAAGTGGAAGTTTAGGGGATAAGCCTGGTCGACGAGGGGGCTAGCCCGACCAACCAAGGCCTATGACCAAGAGAAAAGGACCAATGGCACGGGGTTAGGATTGGTGCCTAGACACATGGCCACACACATAGGACTCTGAGTTGGATGAAAAGGGGCTCGACCAGACTAATAAGGTGCCAATGTTCAACGCTTGTCCATATTGTGTTTCCATGTGACCTGGAGCCCGAGACAGAGAGGCTCGCACACATTATTTTCCATTTGTAGTGTTTCAAACAATATTGTATGGTTTTTAGTGATTTTTAATGCTGATTTTGGTGATTTTTTCCCAAAATTGAGGATATCGGGTCCTTTTTGAGGCCAAATCTTGGGAGGGAGTTGGGAGGAGAACCACAACTCCACATCTATAAGAATCAAAGGTTTTTTTGACAGAAAAACAAGTTCATAAGAGGAGAAATGTTGAATATTTTGAAAGTCAAATCCATTTTTATGCAGGGAAGCCATTGAGGAGGGAGACTTTGTGGGCCAATTTCGGGAGCTACGCTCAACCTTTTTCAGTGTCGTTTGTTGTGTTGGATTCTTGAGGTCAAGAAAAACACAGCCATACCATTTTGTAATCATTTTGACACTTTTCTGATGTACGTTTGAAGCATTTAAGAGAGAATAAGGAAGCCTCACCCACCGAGAGAAAGGCTCAGAGACGTAGGTAATCTTGCCGAACTCCGTTAACAACTTTTTTGTTATGGTTTTTTGTTATTTGTGCTTACATTTTGATATGCATTTTTTTATTATGGATGCTATAATATCGCATTAAGTTATCCTTCTTTCATCAATTACTCATTGGTAAATTAACACATGCTCAAAACTTAGACAAGTCTTTAAAGATCAATTTCAGATCAAATGGTATCAGAGCAAGTTGATGGTTGGTTTTTGAGTTTGCATGATTACTAAGGAAAATCTAAGTCATGGTGAAGAAGATCTTGTAGAAGGGGATCCTGATATTGGATCGAGAAAGAAGACTTATTAAAGTGAGGAGATGGCATCATAAGAAGGCATGTATCAGAATGAGATTGAGCCGCAAAAGACTTTATTTGCCATGTATGAGATGGTAAAGGTATTATATGAAGGAGATGATCCTCCTAAACCTCCTCCTTCACCTCATTCTTCTCCATCAGCTTCTTCTTCTTCAAGTAGAAGTTCAAAATCCACCACAAGAAAACATTCCCATAAACATAAATATCATATGCCTTAACTTAAGATTGATGTGAAATTTTCATTGCCCATGAATGATGGTGATGTCAATGCTTAGAGACTTGATAATTGGGTCAGACAGATGGAAGTTTATTGTAGTGTGTGATGCAGGAGCATCACTAGGGAAGCACGAATGGAGATACTGGACCTCTTATAGATCGGAAGAGGTCCAGTNAAATTTTGAAGAATGTGTATCACACAAATATTTTAAAAAGAGATTGTAATTAAAGAACATCTTAAATTTTGTAGAGCTGGATGGTTCATGAAGACATCAGAGAATGTATTTTCTTTTAAAATAGTCAAGTGCAGTACATATTCGATGTGTTCGATATGATATGTCTATCACAAATATTTGTTGTAATAAATTCTAAATAGTTGATAGCTTTTAACACGACAGGATAGCTTTAGAGTCATTGAAGGGAAGAACTCAAAGATCCCTCTTGTATAAATTTTTGTATTGTTTCCCAGTAGAGGTTGTTGGCACTCTAGTTATTGAGAGTTATCGCCATTGTAGAAGAGAGCTGAGAGCTACCGAGAAGTAGTGTATGAAGATATGTATATTTCAATTGAATGAATATGACAGAGGAGCATTGTCCCAAATGTATGTTGTTGATGCATCTATCTAAATGAATGAATGGTAGAGTTTCAATTTATTTTCAATTCTCTATTATTTCTTGTTCTTGTGTTTATGAATGCACTTACATGGCTAGATGTATGAATATGTGAGATTTTAAATAAGTTTCAATTGTTTCTCTTCTATGATCAACTGCAAGTGTGCACGGTGTCCGCAAGGAGTGCGTTGATAGAGTCTATATCAACTCATATATCATAAGAGATAATGTGAATTTTATAGGTACAAGGAGTGCATAGTGTCTACAATGTGTGCATGACAGGGTCTATTTTGACTCAGAAAATTCTAGAGAGGTATCTTCTAGGAGAGTTTATCGGTAAGGATTATGTGACTGAGTATTCTGACTCAGAAGCTCAAGAGGAGTGGTTGAATTTGTCCATGGAGGGTTGGAATTACAGAAGGGAACATGTTGCAATGCGTGCACTGTCTAAATTTAGACTAAGTGTCGAAAGGAGTATTCTAAGTAGACAATAGTTCAAGAACGAACAAGCTCAGGAGGGAGAATGATGAGAAATCGTCTAAGGAAGAAGTACTTTTAGATTTCTCCAATTTATCAAAGTGAGATTCATCCAGGAGGTATTGGAATCATTCGAGATCATCAGATCTCAGAGGAGTTGCATGAAGGAAAGTCGTGAGGTATTTCATGGGTCATAGTTCGGGACACTTGAAACATGGAAAGGTGAGATTGCCGAAGTCACGAACTCACGAGGTGAATCTTAATTGTCGGCTCTGAAGAGGCACATGGTAGTGGATTAAGGAATCCAAAAGTTAGGGGTTCAGAGGAAGTAAGGGTGGAACAAGTGAATTTTCGCGAATTCGCAAAGCCCGAAGCATAGCTAGACCGTCAGATCCAGGGAGACACATGGAAGACACCTGTGATTTCGGAGGAAGTTGTTTCAGAAATAAACATAGGAGGAGATTATAGTATTGTCGAAGCCTGAAGTGGTGACGAGTTGGACGATGGCATAGCTCGTGGTCACATAGCGGAGAAAGAGACAAGCACAAGACCAGTACTCACGAATTGATGTCACCAAGCATCAGACAGAAGAGTTGTAAGTGGTATGAACTTACACATGAAATCAAGGGTACTTGTGTGAGTGTGTAAATTGGTCAGGGTCTGTTGAAGGCCTGAAGAACCAATTTGGTTTGGAGGGTTGAAGATCCAAGGCCGGGAGGTCACAGAATCCCTAGGAGAGAAGCGGGTTGTGTGTGTACACTAGAGTGGTGTCAGAGCGGATATAGAATTACTTATGTAGGTAAAGGAGACATAGAAGTAGGTTGGTATCATTGAGTGGTATTAGATACGGTAACACAATGCTACCCAGGAGACATGCAGAGCCGCCTGTAGAAAATAGAGCTATGGAAAGAGAGATGAGATAACTCAGAGCAAGGTTGGATGCAATGGAAACAAAACAAAGGAGAAAACCTGATACTGGAGACATCAGCGATGTAGAAAAGGAGGAAGGGGAATTCGAAGAAGATGTAGTAGAGCATGTTGCAAAGTATCGTTTGCTAAAAGTGGTTGTTAAGTTGGGAGCTAGAGCAAAGATAGACATCCCGATGTATGAAGGAAATTTAGAGGTCAAAGAATTTCTTGATTGGATACGAGCAATGGACAAGTATTTCGACTATGAAGATGTTGATGAAGAGAAAAACGTGAAACATGTTGTCACTAGGTTGAAAGGACATGCAACATTGTGGTGGGATAAACTGTTGGCTGACAGGAGAAGAAAAGGAAAAAAAAAGATTAATATTTGGGATCGAATGGTAGCCAAGCTAAAGGAGAAATTCATACCTAAGGACTATCATATAAATATGTTCAGGAGGTTGTAGAACATGAGACAAAAAGGAATGATTGTGAAGGAGTACACATAGGAGTTTTATAGACTGAACATCAGGGTTGGATAAAAGGAGAGAGACAAGGAAAAAGCTTCAAGGTATATCAACGGCCTGAGATATGAAATCCAGGATGAAATCAATATGATAATAGTAAGGACAGTAAAGGATGCATACCAGATTGCACCCAAAGCAGAGGATAAGTTGGCCAGGAAGCAGAGTCAACAAAACAAAGGTAGAATCTTAAACAGAGGCAAAGAAGTTTCCCATGACAAGACACATAAGCCCAAAGGTGAGGCGGAGAAACCACATAGTCACTCTAAGAGAGGAGGAGGTTGTCGAGGAAGGCAGAGTGGTGGTAGAAAATATTTCCCTAAAGGAAGAGGAAGAGATAGATTAGGTGAGATAAAGTGTTATGCTCATGGAAAGATAGGACACATGTCTTGGGAATGTCCCGAGAGTAAGAAAGAAGGAGGAGAAGCTCAAATTTCAGAGGTGCAAAAGCGAGATGTTGAGGAAGAAGGTGCAGAAGATGGGAGATATTTGATGATGAAAAAATTTCTCTTAAAGAGAAAGCCAGAAGTTGAACAACCGGTGCAGAGGAAAATTTTGTTCATGACAGCTTGCAAGACTAAAGACAGAGTATGCAAGGTGATAAT
>JASDQU010026518.1:22771-52395 GCA_032191745.1 Picea mariana
TTATCCACTCAATGGAGTATGAAGTGTCTTAAAGCGATGGCTTAGAGTCCAGAATTTTGACGTTAAATGTCTTAGTTTTTGTTATCATCCTAAAATGAATGTGGAACTTATGTATTTTACAGTTTAACTATTCAGATTTTGATAAATATATATATATAAATTTTGGAGTTCAAAATACCAATTTATTGTCTCATATTTGATTTCTCAAAGTTGATAAAAAAAAGGTGGCAAAGTTAACTAGTAATGAACTAATGTTTTGTATATTTTCTTTTTTAAAATGTATTAAATTAAGCATCAAACTCTTAAATACTTTTTTTCTATGTATTAATTTAAATGTTTCATTTTATGTTCACTGTGGATCATCAAAAATATGATCAAACTTTTAAATATTTTTCTGCTATGTATTAATTTAAATGTTTCATTTTATGTTCACTATGGATCATCAAAAATATTATTCTATTGACATATTAATTAATTTTGGTAGAAGAATTAAAAAAAACTAAAGGAAAGATAGGCATACGAGATATGTTAAATAAATTGGTTACATAGATGCACTTAACTAACAAAAAAAACTAAAGGAAAAATTAAAGCAAATATAGGCATATGAGATCATAGATTTGCACTAACCTAATAAAAAAATAAAGGAAAGATATGCATATGATATATGTTAAATAAATTGGTTACATAGATGCACTTAACTAATAAAAAAAACTAAAGGAAATATATGCAGATGAGATATGTTAAATAAATTGGTTACAATAAAAAACTAAAGGAAAGATATGCATATGAGATCTGTTAAATAAATTGGTTACATCTAGATGCACTTAACTAATAAAAAAAATAAAGGAAAGATAGGCATATGAAATGTTAAAACTAATAAAAAAACATAAAGGAAAGATAGGGATCTGATATCTGCTAAATAAATGAAAAGAAAAAATTAAAGTGAAATAATACATGAATGTGAACTGTTATTTATCTATTTAAGAATATGAAAAGTAAATAATACAAGAATGTGAATTGTTTATATATTTAAGAATATTGCAAACTCAATAGATAGACAAGAAAAAATTGAACTGTCAAACATACAATATTGTAACATTGCATATCTATTTAAGAATATATGACAACTTAGACAACATGTTAAACTATGAAAAACTTATTTGAGAATATATAGTAGTATAAAACACTTTAAACATGCAAAGCCTATGCTAGTATGAACTGCACTAAAAAGAAGAACATTTCATGATCTACCAATTTCCTTTTAGAAAACTTGTATTTGATTTTGGAATAAGGTAACCAATGTGGAATTCAAAGGAAGAGGTATGCATTCAAGCATTGTGTTTTAGACATGTCAAAGAACAACACATACCCCTTGTACTACTCATATAGCATGTATGAAATAAAATTACATTAGGAAAACAATTTGCAGGCTATGGTTTAGTACTATTCACATAAACTGACATTGTTGTAAGGGTCTTCACCTGACTTTAGGCAAGGTTGTATTAATTTCCTTTACTTTGTTAGAGAAGAGATCTATTAATTACAATTTAATTCGCTTGACTTTAGGCAAGGTTGTATTAATTTCCTTAACTTTGTTAGAGAAGAGATCTATTAATTACAATTTAATTTTAATGATTAACAAGTTTCTAAATAAATTTACATTAAAATCAACTTAATTATTAAAATGGAGATTCTAAATAATTTCAAATTTTAAATGTAAATCAATTTAATAATTGGAAGGAATATATTGGTATATATATCATATTATTAGTGAAGTGTTATTACAACAAGTGAAAGAGATGTTTAAATTGTTTTTAGTTGTTAGAATATTAATTTAAAAAAAAATAAAAAAAATTACCACTTAAAGAAGTCAATGCTCTCAAATCTAGGATAGAAGAGATGTTCAACTCTTATTTGATTGGTGCAATAGTAATAAAAATAAAAAATTCAAGATAAAAGAGATCCAAACTAATTATGGGTAATGTTTATATAATAAAATTTTTAAATATTAAAGATGTTCAACTCTTTTTTGGTTTGTGTGATAATGATAAAATAAAATGTTCAAAATGATGTGATTGTAAAATAAAACCTTAAAATGGAAGAGATGATCAACTCTTCTTCAATTTTATCATGTAACTTGATTAAGAAAATGCTAAAGATAGAAGAGATATCCACCTCAAAGTTCATATACCCAAGTAATAAAATAAAATCTCAAAATGAAAGAGATGTTTTTAACTTTTCTTTAATTTTGAGAATGATAATTAAAAAAAAGATTTCAAAATAAAAGAGATGTTCAATTCAAATTTAATTTATATTTAATGCGTAAAATAAAATAAAAATCGAAATGAATTAAAATTTGAAACAAGATATTATTACAATAGAAAATATAAAATATATTTCAATTTTTTTTAAAATTGATGGAATATTATTAAAATCAAATGGAAAAAAATACTATTCAAAAAAGTAAGCGTTCAATGGAAATGGTGTTTAAAAATCTTTTAGTTTAAAATAAAATGCTCACTACACAAGAGATATAAAACTCAATTTTGATTGGTGTAATGCTCATAAAATATTTTTGATTGGTGTAATGGTTGAAAAACATAGATAAAATATAGTTGAACCATATTTTATCTGTTTTTTTTAAGAATGATACGAAGTTTTTTATACATGTACCATTTTTATAAATATCCTATTTAGAAATATGGTTGAAAATAGTCAAACAAAGTCATCAAATTCTGGAATGTACTTTCAATGAAAAATAAAAAATTATGAAATGTACATGTGCCACTTGTTTAAAAACATTGTAATGGTATTTAATCTTCAATTATTCGTTCATGATTGATTTTGGATATTTTCCATTTTCTAACTTTTTTTTTTTTTTTATTGTACTTCTATTAACTTTATGTGTGTTCCACATACTAAATGACTATATTGACAACTTGTGACATCTGACTGGTAGTCATGAAAGTGAACATCAATATCCTTTCATTACAATGGATTCTCTTTCATATATAAAACCATTATCATCAAAATATTTTAATAGCTTCATCTTTTGTTCCGTGCATCGCATCAAATAATATTTTACATTTTCAGTGTTGTCTACAGGTGAAACCATAGAAAAAAATCCCCTACAAATAATTGGATACATTGGACAACAAATAACTCGTGTTAGATTATCACACAAGTACATCTACAAGTTATTTGAAAAAAACAGAAACATAAAAAATACCTTCTCTAACAAGATCAGAAACTCTATCACCATCAACTGACACTATAGTTTCATTTGATTTCATATCCTCTGAACTTGCATGTGGCATTTTCCCTTTTACATTAAGTTCGGTATGTCTCCAAGCTTTAACATATGCTTCATTTTTGTTCTCACAAATATCTATGGATTGTGTGTCTTCTATGAAAACTGAACAAAAGCAAGACTCATTTCTTCTATCAAATGCAAACCCATTTTGAAAATGTTTTGTTTTAACTGTATGTATTTTTCGTATCCCAGGTATTGTACTGGCATCATATGGGATTGATCTATTTACATATTTCATTTCAACATACCAAAAAATCTTGCAAAAGAAAAGAACTTGTTAACTTGAAATCTCTCAAGAAAATGATTGAAGATTGAATATAAATTTGAACACGTTAGAATTTATATATCCCGTGTACATACATGTAACATTTATATATAGACACTCCTACGCACATCCGTTGATAGATTATATTCATGGCTTAATGTCATTTTTCACCATTTAAACAACTTGTTCAGCGAATTCAAATTGATCGGAATGAGGGTTCAACTGATACCTTCAAAGTTCTCTTTTTATACATGGCCCCGCACCATCGTGCTCTCCTTATCCATGACCAGTCTCAAAAAAATTTCAACAATTTGTAATGTTAAATTTTTTATGAAGATGACATAACCAATAGAATGATCATGAAGATTTGAACTGACCCGCACACCCATATGACCATATCCAATGTCGATCAAATCTAATTTCGCATTCTTTCAATGAATCATAAAATTTATCAAAACAATGTTGTACATAATGTGTGTCATGTGCTCAATCATCACTTATATAAAAGTGATATTCTTTAATAACATGTCGATTTTTGTTGGTGCTTTCTATGTTATCAAGACTCCATTGAGAATGCTTATATAGAACATGGACAAATATCTTGACTTGATCAGAATGATAATATTCGCTCTGTATTTCTTTTTGTGCAGCGAATGTGTAATTCTCTGCAAAATCAACTACAAACAAAATTGCCCCTGGTGGAAACACTTAACGGGATTGTTTGAATTTTATATATCTTTCCATCGAGCTCGTTGTGAATGCTTGGTGTATTTATAGATTTCTTCCTCAAACTTCTTCAAAAAATCTATCACGCAGATTTTACCTACCTTCAATTCATTCATTTTGAAAATAACATTTGAAGAATGTGAAGCCGTGTTCTTGATATATTAATATCTCTTCCAATTTACTCATATATTAGAAAATGATTGATCATTCATATCAATATGATACTTTGAATGAAACAAACTTAGATTTCCACAACGATCACATTTCTTTCCACGAACACATTTTTTTTTGTAAAATAAATCATCATCTTCTCTTTCACATATAATTTCAGATACAAAAACATGCAATATGGAAGGAGGAGGTGAACCTGGCCTTAGAGAATGATGAGGTGAAAAGAGAGGTTCAAGATCTATTAGATAAGGGTTTGTTTAGAGAAAGCTCGAGTACATGCACGGTACCAATTATGTTGAGTCCAAAGAAGGATGGAGGATGGAGAATGTGTACAGACTTAATGGCCATAAATAAGATCACCATTAGGTACATATTTCCATTGTCAAGGATGGACGACTTGATGGATTGTTTAAGTGGAGAAAACTATTTTTCAAAAATAGATTTGAAAAGTAGATATCACCAAATAAGGATGAGAGAAGGTGATGAATGGAAAACATCCTTTAAAAAAAATGAGGGGTTGTATGAATGGCTTGTTATGTCATTTGGCTTAATGAATTCCCTGATTACTTTTATGAAGTTGATGAATGAAGTTTTGAAATATTTTATTGGCAAGTTTGTGATCGTATATCTAGATGATATATTGGTCTTCGATAAAACTGAAGAGGATCATCTGAGGCACTTAACATTAGTGATGAAGAGGTTATAGTAGGAGAAGTTGTTGATCAATTTAAAGAAGTCCTCGTTCATGAAGACAAAGCTCATTTATTTGGGTGTTGTGATCTCTTCGAATTAATTGAAGATGGATCCCGAGAAGGTGAAACCAATCAGAGAATGGTCGTCGCTAAGGAGTATATTTGAGGTAAGAAGCTTCCATGTATTAGAATGTTTTTACCGGAACTTCATCAGACATTTTAGTGATATTGGTGCACAAATGATGGATATAGTGAAGAAAAGACATATGCCTTTCAAATGGAGAGAAGAGGATGAGAAGAGATTCAACATATTGAAGGAGAAGATAACGAAATAATGGATTTTGGTATTACCGGATTTGAGGAAGACATTTCAAGTGAGGTGTGATGCGAGTGGAGTTGCAATTGGAGCGGTATTAAGACAAGATAATAGGATTGTTACATACTTCAGTGAGAAGATAAACAATGATAAAAGGAAATAATCCACATTTGATAAATATTTCTATGCCATAATTCAAGCCTTGAATAAGTGGAGGTACTATCTCATTCCGAAAGAGTTTGTTTTTTATAGCGATAATCAAGATTTACAATTCATAACCAGACAAGAGAAATTAAGCCAGAGACATGCCAAGTGAATAGAGTTTATGCCAAAATTTCACTTTTGTCATTAAATATATTTTTGGTAATACTAACAAGGTTGTTGATGCATTGAGCAGGAGATGTCTGATTCTTCGAGAATTTCAAGTGAAGACCTTGGGCATTGACCATATTAAGGAAATGTATCATAGTGATCCATATTTCAAAGAGGCATATGAAGCATGTGTGAATCCTATGCTCAGAGAAAAAAGCTAGTGGGTCGAATATCTAATTTAGGATGGGCTGTTGTTCAAAGGATTTGAGTTGTGCATACAAAGGTGTTTGATGAGGGAGAATTTGCTGAAGGAAAAACATAGTGGAGGTCTAGCCAAACATTTCGGCCATGAAATTTTTTTTGCATAGTTGAACAATTCATATTATTGTCCAGGTATGAGAGAAGAGGTGCAAAGGTTTGTGAACAAATGTAAGATTTGCCAGTATGCAAAGGGAAAGAAAAAGAATATTGGGTTGTACCAACCATTTCCTATTCCAGAGAGGCCTTGGGATGCAATAAGCATGGATTTTTGGTTAGACTGTTGAGGACACAAAGAGGCAGTGATTCCATATTTATGGTAGTGGAAAGATTTTCAAAGATGACACACTTTGTCCCATGCTAGAATACTATTGATGAAACGCATGTTGCTAACTTGTTTTTCAAGGAAGTTTTAAGACTCCATGGATTGCTCATGAGTATTGCTTCAGACAGGAATACCAAATTTGTTGGTCATTTCTAGAGAACATTGTGGAAGAAGCTAGGAACATAATTGTCCTTTAGTTTTTCATATCACCCTCAAACATATGGACAAACTGAGGTGGTAAATCGAAGTTTAGGAGATTTGTTGAGGAATTTGGTCACTAAACATCATAGTCAATGGGATCAAATTCTAGCACAAACATAGTTTTCATACAATGTCTCAGTAAACATAAGTAACAGAAAGATTCCATTTCAAATAGGGTATGGAATGAATCCGAGGGGAGTGTAAGAGTTGAGAGATATAGAGAAGAGCGAATTTAGGAGCACTGGAGTTTAAGACTTCGATGTGGAAATGTAGGAACTTCATAATCGAATCAAGGAGAAATTGAAAAAGAGCAGAACTGAATATGTTATTGGATAAATCCGTAGGTGCAGACACTAACCGATCTCCTTAGATCTACCTGGATCTAGAACAAAGCAAGACAGAACATGACTCTTTCCCTAGATTTTGACCATTGAATTAAATAGGAGGCAAGAACTAGTAACATACCTTATTATCGCTTCCTATGGTCTTTGTTTCTCCTGCTTCACTCTAGTGCTTTCGTTCAGTCAAGACCAAGACAACACAAACCAACCAAAGTGAAGAAAGCACAATATATTCAACGGTTAACCTATGTGTATGATCAAGGAATTACACAATAAAGTGAAAATAGCTTTATGGGAAAGAATCATATTATTGTATCATATTAAATGTGAAAGAGAGATTACAACCATGGCCTTAATGTTGTAAGGTCCCTTCCAACTGTTCTTTGTTCCCCACACACTTCTTGCTCCAAGGATTCTGAAACCATAGATCTTATAGCTACTCACAATCTATCTTGACAAAGTAAATCTCAAAGCCACTCTAACCCAGCTAATAATTCCAAGCCAATCAAGAACAAGCTCATGAACCAACAAAGCTAACTTTCTTCATGAGAACTCTTCTCCTTTTATAAGTTGAAGAGGATAAGGTGAGGAGGTTAGGGTGATCCCACTAAATCATGAAAGCGAGTAAGATCCAAACAATTCGGATTCCACCTCACTATAGAAGTTTCTCCTTCTAGAAGATTCGAGAAAACGCTCATTTTTCCCACGTGCAGGAATTCTCGCACCCTAGCTATAGAGAAACCTATGAATATCTTTCACCCAATCTATAGTGAAACCTGTGAGAATGGGTCATTCTCGCACCCTGCCTATATAGCAACCCGCAAACTTCTTTTTTTATAAGGTTTTTACATAGGAAAATGAAACTTTTTTTCTCAAGAAAAGTTCTTCTCCCTTCTCTCTTTAGGAACTCAGGCCACTGACCCCTCTGAAGACAACAGATAGGTTTACATCATTAATGATCATAGGGATAATGAAAATAATGTGTATCAGAGAGCCCCCCAAAGTATGAATTTAGAACAGAATGACAGTTGAAATACTTTGTCGAGTGTGTGTAGGGAACAAGGAAAAATCGATCGGAAACCTGCCAACAAACAAGGAAATACAGTACAATAATATATCATCACTGAGTTAGGCATTCCGATACTCAGAATACAAATGACTCAAAGCATAAATGCCGACATGTGAAGATCCATGTCAATTAAGACAAGTCATGGACACCAAACATACACTGTGGATCCATGTCAATATGACTCAAATTTGAACATAGCCACCAAAAATACATTGTGGATCTATGTGTTAAAGACTCAAATTCAAACATATCCACTAGACATACAATGTGGATCTATGCAATAGTACACTGAATATACTCCAATGCAACCTGGATCTGTCAGAAAATATCCAGGGTCTTCATCTCCACCACTCTATAGTACGAATCTAACCATGTGAATACATGTGTTGAAGTCGAACATGGTAGAAACCACTTGATTACTGGTCATTAGTGTATACTGTTAACAAGTGCAAGGGAAATCGCCATTAATGTCAATGACTCCCAAGGTACACTAGTACAATCCAACGAATGTGAATAAATGAGATGAAGTCGAACACTTGGTGGAATCTTTCAATCAGGGGTCAATTATGAAAACCCACTGTCAAAAGCGAGGAAACTTGCCATTGAGGAATGCAAGTTCCAAGGTACAAATTAGTTTCTAAGTCTAATTCTTGGATAATGAGTTGAAGTCGACAGGAAAAAACCCGTCACAGGAGGGCCTTACTGTATCACACATCAATGACATGAAACAAGTAACAAGATTTGATGTAGATCAGAGTAACAAGTGATTCATGACTGACTCAGGGATGGCCGACACAATAGAAGGATTTAAAGACTGCAGAAATGGCCGATGCAATAGAAGGCTTTACGGGTTGAACTTCTCTTTGAACATACTGACAACATGATAACTGTCTTGGAAGCACTGACTCAACAACAAGGACC
Organism: Picea mariana; assembly: GCA_032191745.1. Taxonomy (NCBI): domain Eukaryota; kingdom Viridiplantae; phylum Streptophyta; class Pinopsida; order Pinales; family Pinaceae; genus Picea; species Picea mariana. The sequence continues at coordinate 31,682 of JASDQU010026518.1, forward strand.
ACATACCAATTTGTAATCTTATAGGATTATGATCAGGAGACAAGTGGATTTTCCAACCTAGACACAAAGCAAGTGAAAGGGTGTCATGTTCAAAAGTGACTCTTCCATAGAATATAGGTTTAGACACAATTCTTTCCCAATTTTTTCCCCCACCATTTCTGGCGAGTACCTCTTTATTGTTACGCAAGCTTGAGGAGGATAACATATGCTTGTTGATTTAAGCTCATCCTTTAGATGAGTCCTTCAGAGTATGTTTAACTAACCCTAAGAAGGAGTGGTTCAGTCCCATATGGGCCTTTCAATGTTTTCTTTATGAGTCCAAAGAAAGAAAACTCAGGGGTTTTTCATGTTTATAGAGTCCAAGAAACACTTAAAGAGAACTCTATCGGTTCCTTTTTCGTAAAGTAGTCTGATGAGACCAAAAAAGAGATAAACTATCGCTCAATAGATGTTTTATTCAAATACTTTAACAAGCGTTAAAAGAACAAGGTCGCTCGACAATCTTTTCATGTTTAGAGAGTCTGAAAAGAGCTTAAAGAGGACTCCAGGGGGGTTCCTTTTTCGTATAACCTTTACGAGTCCGAAAAAGTGATAAAAGTATACTCGGTTACATTCTCATTGATTTACGAGCACGAGAAAAAACAAAGACTAAGCTCGTGATTGTTTTCATTTTTACGCAAGCTTTAAAAAAAAAAAAAACTATGCTTGGGATAGATTTTAATTTTTACACAAGCTTAAAAACTAGAAAAAACTATGCTTGGACCTGGTTTCATTTTTACACAATATGGAACCAAAGGAAACTATGCTTGAGGTAGGTGGTTTCATTTTTACACAATCTTGAACCATAGAAAACTGTGCTTGCGACTTCCCAATGCATGGTTGTTACTTAGCCCCCAGCTTAAGAAACTAGTGGCTCTAACTTCAGAATGAAGTCCATAGGCTGAGGAAAATGCCCCCCAATCTTCGTTTCATCCAAATGCAAAGGAGAATGAAATGAAGCTTTAAATACTAGACGAAGGACTTGACTCAAATAGAGAGAGGGAAAACTATTTCATTTTTTAACGAGCTAGACACAAAAACAAGAACTATGCTCGTAACCTATGCTTCATTTTTTAACGAGCTTGAAATAAAAAAACCATGCTCAAGTCTGGTTTCATTTTTTAATGAGCTTGAAATCAGAAAATCATGCTCATAGACCCTTGTTTCATTTTTTAACAAGGTTGCCTCAAAGACACAAAAAACTATCCTCGAAGACCTTTGTTTCATTTTTTAACGAGGTTGTTACAGAGACACAAAAACTATACTCGAAGACCTCTATTTCATTTTCTAACGAGTTTGTTACAGAGATGCAAAAACTATCCTTGAAGACCTCTATTTCATTTTTTAATGAGGTTATTATAGAGACGTAAAACCTATCCTCGAAGACCTCTGTTTCATTTTTTAACGAGGTTGTTACAGAGACGTAAAAACTATCCTCAAAACCTCTCTTCTTGATCATGGATTCTAAGAGGACAATGCTCTGGAATGACACCATGTCAAGGGACAAAACTCGGTCATGGCTTCCAAGAGGTCTTCACTAGAAGGAAGAAATACACTCGGGAAGGACACCATGTCGAGGGTCATGATAGGCGTAAAGATATCAGGCTCTAACAACCCTATCAAAGAGATCACCATGTCAACTAATGGATCTAAGTCATCAGAAGTTGAAGCCATGGGAGACAACGCCACATAATTGACCTGTGGCAGGGGCGATACCATCTGCATATAAGAAACATTTAGGGAGGCAATCTAGTTAGGGTCAATGAATGAAAGTTGATCAATAGTCACAACTCGTCCATCGTGAGGGAAAGATATCACACGAAAAAGAGTAGACACAATAGCTTTCATGGCATAGACATAATCTTACCCAAGGAGTAAATCAAAATCCAAGGGGTTTTGGACTACCATGATGTCATTAAAGATAGTTTTCCCTCCAAAAGTTACAAGAAACTGAGGAAGGGTCCCTAAAGGTTGACTAGTTCTTCTGTTAAAAGCTAACAGATTCTGTGTAACCGACGCAAGTGGAGGATAACCCAAAGCTTGCCAAGCAATAGAGGATAAAATACTAACAGACGAACCTTCATCTATCAATGTTTGAGGAACGTCCCGATCACACACTTGTACTGTAATCTAGAAAGGCATGTAAGAGGGAAGGCGAGGTCTAGTTAGCACATCCCAATCAAAACGGATGGCCTCATTACTTGGAGGGGGTCCTACGGGAGAAGGAGGAATACCCCTCAACACGTGAGATTCTTTATCAACAAGAAAAACATGGGCAGTATCGATTTTACTCTCTATCGGGAGAGTAGGATCGACTGATGATGAGATCAGATTGACCACTTAGGTTTCATTCTCCAAGGGGAGAATGGGGTCGACAGGTGGAAACGAATCGACCGCTTGGGTTTCACTCTCTAACGGGAGAGTAGGGTTGACCAATGATGGGATCGGATCAACCACTTGGTCTATTGGTTCATCCAAAGACGTGACTAAATTGACCACTTGATCAATTCGACTGACCGACAGGGGAACTGGATTGATCATTCCATCAACTACAGGTGGGTTGAGAGAAAGCTTGCGATAAGCGGCTGGGATTTGAGGCTGTGAAACAGTCATGTCTTCCAGGAATTTCGAGGCTTCATCCATATGAGGACAAAGGTGAGTGAGATGACTCCCTTTGCATAACATACACGGGAACTTGACTCTACTTTTCGTCTTCCCAACCGTATCATGACTAGTTGATGGGAGGTTGTCAGCATGTTGTTCAGAGGCAAATGACATGGGTTGGAGAGGGCATGTAGACCATGCTTCTATAACCTTGGATAGACCAGGGCAATACTTAAGAAGATGGCTACCCTTACAAAGCCTACAAGGGTACTTGGGCTTATGAGGTGTTTGGGTGATCTTGACATCACCAACACTCCCAGCATGATTAACAATAACTTGTTGTTTTCCAACATTTTTGACAGTGGTTGGGGGTTTTGACCCTTGTTTATCTTTCTTCTTCTTATTCTTTCTTTTCTTATTCTTCTTATTCAGTGGGTTACTAGCTTTAGAACTTTCACCCGATGAAGAAGATGAAACAGAAGGTGACCTTGCAGGTGAAAAAGGCGAAGAATTCCTTACTGGCGAAGAAGGTGAAGGATCAACATGGGATTGATTCTCTTGGGGGGAAGTGCTTGTGACTGAAGAACTAACTGCATTTGGGATTACCTGAGTGGTAAACAACCATACTGGTAATCCAATAGTGAGACCCGGAAGGCTCAAAGTAGCGATGTGAGGAGGACCAATGTTTCCATAAGAAGGAAAAACAAAAGGTTCCCCCGTATCAGGGGTTCCTTCATTGTTCATTTCGGGAACTGAAGCCATTAAATAAATCCAACCTAGAGTCTTCTAAGGAAAAAAAACAGCACATGCTAAAAATCTAGGAAGCAAGCAAACAAACAAAACCTTCTTACAATGAGCACACTAGTTGGTGATGAAATCCAACGTCGCGAGAACAAAGTAATAAAGGGCTGAGATAGAGTGGGTGGAAAAGTTACGTTGACGACCTTCTTAACAGACTTACACCCTAGTGCAAGCTCCCACACATAATCGTGGGTATACCCTCCAAGGAGCCAGAGTGATTTTGGCCAACGTCAATTCCAGATACTGTGAAGACTTGCCCCTCCACAGTCACCTTGTTTAAAGACCCTAAAGAGATAGGCCACTAAGGTTACCAATCACTACACTGATGCCTGGGAAAACAGTCGACAGTACGATCCATGTGCAAGGGCAGGGTATCTAGCACAAAATCAACTAGAAAGGCTTCCACTCATCATTGTGGGTATACCCCTCAAGTGACCCCCATAATACGTGCAACCTCTACACCAAGACCAACAAAGAAGGGTGAGTAACTCTGCTAGTCTCAATGCGACCTCATGATTGACCCTTATGTTAGAAGGGCTTCCCAGGACAAAATGTAATAAGTGGATTTAACCGCTCCCGAACTCAAGATTCTATGTTTTTTTACATCTTTGGAAAGTTATCTTTCACACCTATTCCAAAGCCCTATGACTAATCTAATGTAGGTTTGCTACCAAAAAGATAAAAATGTCTAATCAATTTTTATGAGCGCTTTTTTTTTATGGCTATTGTTACTCAAAAGGAAGATGACGTGGACAATATGGTGTTTTGACCGACTCGAAAATTATGCAAAGATATGAAGATGCAATCTTTTCATTTCAATGAAAGCTATGCTACAAGAAGGAGAAAACATTTATCATTCCCATATGAACGATGTCCCAAAATATATTAAACTCCTCAATATAAATATTCTTAAGAAAAGAGAAAAAGGGTATTGAACACGAATGCACGATTCATGGCCCCCCCTCGGCAATGAGGGGGAAATTTTTTCATAATATAAGATAAAAAAATGCCAAGAATAATGCAATTTATCTACTTCAAATGCAAGGATTCCCCCAATATAATATAAAGAAAGAAATTAAATCTTTTTGTTTCAAAATTTTCACTAAAAGAAATAATGAACTTTCCTAAAACAAAGAAACCCAAACTAAAAGTTCTCTTTTAAAGTGAACTATTCAGAAGAAATATGATCTTTCCCTAAATAATTCTAAAGAAAACACATGCTTTGTAATTGAAAGACACTCAAAGCAAGAGACTAATCATTCAAAACCAAACAAAACAAAGATGGCTATAAGCAACTCAAAGAATGTTAAGCAGACTGTAAACAGATCAATATAGGCTCCAAAAGTTCAATCCAACTAATCAAAGCAAAACTGGGCTAATAGAAGTATCAGTAACAAAATTGGGGTGGTAATGCCACCCCAGAATACATGTATATATAAATATAGACTGAAAGAAAAGAATAAATAAGTGTGAATATACAAAAAAATTAATATGCAATGAAAATGGTATAATACATGAATACAAAACTCCTACTTACATGTACTTACCTATGAATTCAGGTCGTCGGTGGGTAGTAATGATTGATATGTAAAGCATTTATTGGTAGCTTCAGGGCTTCTCCCTCCATGGTATCTAAGTTGAAAGAATTTGTACCTGCACAACTCATGATTTTATAAGGACATGCCCATAAACTACCAAATTTCTTGTGCATACTAGTTTTTTCCCTTCTCTTATCCCATAGCAATACGAGATCTCCTTCAGTGAAGTTTCTTTCCTTGGCTCTATGGTCAAAGGTTTTTTTTATCTTCTCTTAATTTCTTTCCATTTGACCAAAGGCACTCCTACTCATCTCATCTATCTCTATTAGTTGATTGATCCTTCCTTGGATTGCTTCTACATCTGTAGCGTATTGTTGAGCGAAATAGAGGATAGGAATCTGGAGGTTCACAGGAAGTTTTTCTTCTAGTCCATATACTAGCTCAAAAAAAGTTTTTCCTGTGGAAGTTTTTGTTGTTATTCGGTCTGCCCATACTGCATACTTTATTTTTCTATCCTAGGATTTTTTATTTTCCCCCACAACCTTCTTCAAAATATTCATGAGGTTTTTACTGGTTGATTCTGCTAATCCATTCCTGTGTGGGTAATAGTTGGAGGAATGGGATAGGACAATGCCATATTTGAAGAAAAATTCTACCAGAGCATATGAGTTGAAATATTTGACATTGTCTGTAGTGATATTGGAAGGGACATCGAACCTAGTTATGATTCAGTCTTCCAGAAAATTCATGACTGCTTCTTGAGTGGCCTTCTTTGTAGGAATAGATTTGACTAGTGAAAAATTTTGTGGTTGTTAGGATCCATCGGTAGCCATTACTTGAATTGTCCTTAAACTCACCAAAAATTTCCAAACCCCACTGCTAAAAAGGTGCTTCTATTACTACGATCTTCAGGGGTTGCACTGGGAGTTTTGGTTTACCGGAGAAGTACTGGCAGGGCTGGCAAGATCGGATATGCTAGTGGGTATCGGAAAAAAGTGTTGGCCAATAATAGTCGGCCCTTTGGATATTTTGGGCAGTAGTACGAGATGAAAAGTGCCCACCACAGTACCCAGAGTGTAATTCTTTTAGTAGCTTCTTTTCCTCTTCCTTGTTCACACATATAAGTATGACCCCATCAAGATTTCTCCACCCCAGTCCATCTTCAGTAAAGCAGTATTTCATAGCTTCCAATATCAAAGTCCTTCTTTTGTAGTCTACTAGGTGATTAGGGAAAGACGAGTTCTTTATATAGTAGACGATATCATAATACCACTAATCATGCTCTAATTCGTCGATCATCACGTTTATTTTCTCACTCTCGCCCATTTGCATGGCTTCTTGGTTTCTCTCGGTCAACATTTGGGATAAATCTTATCCCTTTATTATTTTGGTGGGTTTTATTTCTAAGTCATACTCCTGGATTTTGGAAACCCATTTTCCTCTAGTACCCATGCAATCTTGTTGTGATAAGACATCTTTTACGGCTGGGTATGGGACATAAGCCTTAATTTTATTGTAGCCGATGTAATTTCTAAAGTGTTTGAGGGACTTGACTAGGGAATACGCTTGTTTCTCAGTGATAGAATAATTCAACTCAGAATCTATAAGTACCTTGGTCATAAAATCCATGGGATGGTCATAGTCATCAACATCTTTTTGCATTAGGACACCAACAATAGTATCCTGGGTTGCAAACGAGAAAATTATGAAATCTTGTGAGGAATCAGGGATGATCAAGATAGGATCTTGGGAGATAACATCTTTAATATCTTCAAAGGACTTGTTGGTCTTATCATTCCACCTGAAGGAAACATCCTTCTTTAGCAAGGCGCTCAAAGGTTTTATCCTTTCGACAAAGTTTGGAACAAATCTAAGAATAAAGTTGATCTTTCCAAGAAAGGATTGTAAAGATTTTATGTTGTTTGGGGGGTAGACATCCTTTCTTGATTGGACTCTTTCGGGGTCAATGGAAACTCCTCCCTGCGAAGCTGCATGACCTAATACATTTCCTTCATCAATACCAAAAACAAATTTCTTGGGATTCAACGAGATACCATACTTTCTGCATCACTTGAAAAAAATCCTGAGGTGTGAGATATGGTCTTTCCTATCCTTGGACACAACGGTAAGGTAATCCTAGTAGATTTCTATGATTTTTTGTATAAGGTCCCTGAAGGAAAAATCCATTGCTCTTTGGAAAGTGGAACTGGCATTCATAATACCAAAAGGAATTCTTAAGTACATAATGGTTCCCCACGGTGTGGTAAATGCGGTTCTAAGTTGGTCTTATCTTTTAAGAAAGACTTGGTTGTATCCTGAAAACCCATCCAGCATAGACATCATCCCTGCCCCTATGACCCTTTGAAGAAAATGTTCCATGTTTTGGATCGAGTAATTGTCTTTCAAAGACAATTGGTTATGGTTACGGAAATCAACACAAAAACGTATGTCACCATTCTTTTTTCTAACAACTACCAAATTTGACATCCAAGAGGAATATTTGATAGGGGTTATGATGCCAGCATCAACCATCTTCTGGGGTTCCTTCTATATTTGGCTTGCCAACCTTGGATTGATATGTCTTAGCTTTTGTCGGAAAGGTATGGCTCCTTCTACCATAGGTATAGCATGCTGGATAATGTCCCCTCTATAACCTTTCAAATCATTGTAGTTCCAAGAAAAGGTGTCCTTGAATTCCCTGAGCAGTGCCAATATCTTTATCCTCTCTTTCTTGGTGGTGCCTTTACCTATTTTGATCATTCTTGGGTCTATTTATGTGCCGATATTGAATTCCAGGTCTTCATCAACTTGTTTTTTTGGGTCTTTTTCCTTTGAAAACATCATGCCTATCGAAAAGTTTTTCTAGGGGAACACAACCCTTTGGTAAGGTATTTTTTTGAAGGTTAATAAATTCCAAGTTCATGGAATCAACTAGGAAATTAATTTGTGAATCGATGAAGTCCTTGATATTCTCCATGAACCTAATAATTTGATCATCATTCTAAAAAACTTGCCAATATTCCAAATTATCAGGGACAGAAGGTCTAAAAAGAACCTCCATCTTGCATAATTCATGAAGAGGTCCCTCACAAGATTGTAAGGTAGAAGCAGAGATAGCCAAATCATCCACCACGTGGTTTTCTTCTCGAGGAATGGCTTCAAGTGACATTATTTTGAAGGATTTTGAGAGGAATTGAGCCATGTCTTGGTACTTCTTCAACTTCTCATTTTTAGTGGAAAATCTTATCATAACTTGTGATACAATGAGGTCTAAGTCTCCTTTTTCCTTTAGGTGTGTAACGCCTTTATCAATTGCTAAGTTGAGACCTAGGATCAAGGCCTCATATTCGGCAATGTTATTGATCTAATGGAATTCCAGCCTATATGAATGGTAAAGGACTTCATCGGAAGGGGTTGTCAAAACAATTCCAGTGCCCGATCCAGAGTTTGAGTGGGATCCATCAAACTCCAAGGTACAGATTCCTTCATTTTATTCAATGGTGTCGATATCTATCTTCCCTTTTTGGACAAACCAATTATTGAGGTCACTATCAATAAACAACATTTGGTCACTTGACTCATCAGAGGTTTCAACTTGGGAGCCTACGAGAGGTTCATTGTAGAGGGTGAAGAATCATCCTTCAGGATGAGGGATAGTTTCCTTGGATTGTCATTCATGAAAACTTCCATCTAAGTTCTCTATAAGGCCTTTGTGAAGGATAATACCCAAATTTCTCACGGCATCTATAACAACCACATCTATCAAGAAGGGAGCATTGGGGCAGGAATCAAAGGAAATCTCTAGGTTTTTAATGATTCCTTTTGCAAAGTCACCTCCGGTATTTGGTTGTGAAAGGATTAGTCCCAATTGATGCACAACCTCTTCTGTCATCATGTTGGCTATAGAATCTGGGTGTAGGAGACAGTTGCGGAGGAGGGATTCTTTGACTTGGAGAGTGACATAGAAAGATGTGAACTCACCATTGTTGGAGAAAGGGTGTACCACTTGGTGGATAAAAAGACAAAGATATTCTATAGGATCATGTTGAATAGTTTCAGGCGGGAAAGTCTCAAATTCATCCTTCTCATCCTGAGGAGGCTCCATTTCCAAAGGAAGTTCTTGAAAAGGGGTATTGCTTTCTAGGTAAAGGCTCCATTTCCTTTTGGGGGGTGCGAGTTCGACTTGGAGGACTTATGCGGGCTTAGGTTTCGAGACAAGCTCATCACTAGGGTCCTAGAGGTCATCATCTCGTGAGAGGTCAACCTGATAAATGTAGTCTTAAAATTCAAGATTTCTCTCAATATGAAAGGCTATGTCTTGTGCTTCCTCTAAAGTTGCAGGTGACTGATCTTTGAGGGTGAATTGTAAGATTCCTTCTAACGAGTGTAGGTAATGTTCGAGGATAGATTGTTCTGATCTAATTTTGATCAGACCTTTTTGAGGAGAAGGTTGAACCTATCATTGAAATCCCTAACACTCTCACATGACCCTTTGCAAATGTTTAGGTATTGGGAGTAAGAATCCTGTGTATGTTCACTGTTGTACCATCTTATTCTAAAGGCCCTTTGCAGCTCTTCAGGGTTTTGTATGCTTCCTTTTGGGAAGGCATCAATCCCAACTTTAGCATCCTCCATAAGGGAGCTTTCAAAAAGTCTCATAAAGGCATTAGGGTGTTCCTGACCAGTCAAATGAAATTCAAAGCTATCACAGAACTAGGTCTAATGTGAGTTACCAGGAACTGTTTTTCCTGAGAAAACTGGTAACCAGGAACCTGCATCCTTGGGTAAGTCATGTAACCCACCTTAGATGTTACTTAGGTTGAAACAACTGAAAATATCTAGGTGAGACCACTTGTGTGGATTAAGTGGAGGTGTAGGGTCTATCAGAGTGACAATCACAACAATAGAGGGGTTTGAGTAGTGTTGCCCGCTACGGGTCATCATCAGTGGAGTCGCCAAATAATTTGCTTGAAATTATCAAAGAAATGGAAGACACCCTAGTGGAGTCACCAGGTAAGCTTGCAAGATAGGTCTCTGAGGCAAGGCTTACAGAAAATATTTGTCGTTTGAGGAGAATTGACTCAACGTTCCCCGAGAACGGTGCCAAAATGTTATCGCACAGTTTGTAGCTGGGAGTAAAGGTTAGTTGGTAGAAGGCCAAACTAGTGTAACATGAACCTATCCCACCCAATGTCACCACGATGGGTAGATTATTTCTTTTTAGGGAGGCTAGGCCCAGGGGAGATGTCCCCTGGTGACATGGGGTTTTGAAAGGACAAAAGGATAAAAGGACAAGGACAAGTTCCCCCTTCACAGATCACTGCCAATCAGATAGTCCTGGATAAAGAGCCAATAATAAGGTATAACCAAAGAAAAGAAAAGCACATGCTTGACAAAATACAATAAGGAAACTAATACGTGCAATCTTGGTTAGTGCTTCATATAAATCAATGACTATCTGATATTCAATATAAGCAATTTAAAAGTAAATGTTGACAAAGTCAATGTTTACAAAATAGCAATGATAAATGTATCACTTGTCAATAAATACAAGAAAGATATGGAATCGAATATAATCAATCAAAATAACTTAATCTAATAAATTCCCTCAACTACCATTCAATTTCTCATAGACAAAACGTTGTTGCATCAATGATATAATAGCAAGGAGTGATGTCAGCATTGAGGGTTAGTAGGTTAGGGTTTTGAGATTCAAAATTTTTAATAGTTTGCTTGATCAGCTTCACTTCAACGTTTGAGGATTCTTAGATCAGTGCCTTAGGGTTTAATGGAGTCATAAGTGAAGGACGTAAAGGTTGAAGGAGATAAGATTTCAAGGGACTAGAGGGAAAAGTTTCAAGGTGTTGCCAAAGAAGGACCTCAAAAATAGAACCCTAGGGGAGAGGGGCTGACTCTGGTGTTTCAAATGAAAGGCCGCGTGCTCTCTCCTCCTTCCCAACAAACAGCTATCTCAAAGACAAGATAAACAGACAAAGACAAGAGGCTTTGATGAGGGAGGTGTTGCTAAAGCAAGGCCTATCACCAAACCCTAGAAGAGTACGACCCTAGTGTAGTAGGCCTAGGCCAGGGACATTTCACTCTTCTTGGCTCTCAAAGAGTATGGCTAGCAATAAATGAAGAGAGAGAGAGTGTGTAACAATGACTAGGATCTCTTCTTCTTCAATGGCTGAAAAATTTCTCTTAAAGGGGACATGAGACAAGGACCTACTTGTGTGCTTGTCACCTAGGGTTTTGATTCAGCAAATTTATAATCAATATGCAAAAAATTTAAACTACAACCATTTAATAAGAAGTTTTGTAGAAGAAACACTTACAATTGATGAAGAAATAACCATGCAAACCCTTGTTGTAACACCTTCCTTCAAGAGAAATACCATAAATGCCAAAAATCTCTTCGTTCAACAAGTGCGCATCACTTAGTTCAACCAAAAACCCAAATAGGGCACAAAAATCAGACCTCACTAATGAGCGAGTCAATTATGATAAAAATGAGATTGAAAACCGTCAATATATAGTGTATCAATGACCTAATTTACTTTTTGGGTCATAAAAAGGCTGACAAGGCCATAATACCAAAATAATATTTTTTTTACATTAAATGCTAAGTAAAAACCCAATCAAGAAAAAGGTGAGATGTCAAGCCCCTCTGAGGGAGACGTTAGCCCTTTCTAGGGCCAGTGCAGCATCCAAAAGAAAAATGTTATCCCTCCTTGGGCTCTTCCAAACTGACACATGTGCCAACCACCTTGTCCATTTGCTATAGGCTCATGATGATGTCATAAGCCTCTCGGTGACGACATGGGTCATCTGGAGCCAACGTTCCACTACAAGTGGGTCAATCCCCCTAGGTCCAGCTCAGCCAAAGTGCCCCTGATGGAACATCCTCTTCTTCTCTGGTGCAAAGTCCCTAATCCATATCCATCTTGTCTCTACCCCATGAAGGGGTCTCAACATCCAACTGGTGGGCTCTTCAGCCCCATGGAGGTCCGAACTGGTCATCTCCCCATGTGTATCGGTCCAAATAGTACCTGTCTGTTAGGCATGGTCCTGCACATCAAAAGATACACCCTCCATGGGCTCATCAGTCATTGGGATCATAGCAATGTCAATCACATCTCATCATCAATATTATTAAACATATGCATAAAACCCCTAATATATCATTCAATAGCTCAAAGACATTAAAAAAACATGCTATACAAGATTGGAGAAAAGGACAAGGCGTCTTATTGGGTTAGTGTCCACAAGAAAAGGAAAGGTATGTCCAAACATGTGGGTGCAGTGAGGGCCAAGGATGCATAAGTGTTACCTATGGGTGCCTTTGTAGAAGGCGAGTTTTACCTGTCATGGATGCATTTTTTCCAAGCCCATTCTTTCCTTTATTCTTTTTATTCTTGTTTTATTATTTTATTTACCTTTTTTTTTTCGAGAACTAACCAGGTGAAACTGCCTTGGAATGGTGACTAGAGATGACATCATTACCCACAAGTACTTTCACAGAGATGAGAAGGTTGGATCGTGATGAGACCCCCTTTCCCTTGTACATCCAACCAAAGGTCACTACCCTAGTGTGGTAACCAGATGGTGGCAATGTCATATTGTTAGGTACCCATGGACCTAATAGGTTGGCTCGTGATGAGACCCCCTATCCTCTGAGTAGGTCTTGTTTTGTTATATTCCAGGTCCCTCTTTTTTCTTGCTGAGAGGATTTTTACTGTCTTCTCAGGGATCCCTAGGTGAAGCATCTCGAGGTTTTATTTCTAGGTTTTTGTCTTTTACCAGTTGCTTTTACCTTGTGGGCCTTTAGCCCCTTCTTCCCACGAGATAAGGTGCCATCCTGTAAATAGGTAAACCCAATGCTCGGACAAGGGGAGTGGGATAAATGAGTGAGAGATAAGATGAAACAGTGGTGTTATGATAGGAGTGGACAATGGAGTTTTAGAAATTCCCCCAGTGGCAAACCAAAACCTATGGGCATAGGCTTGCTAGGGCACTCTGTCAATTCCCCCAAGCATGGTCAAGCGGGAAAATGTAATATCCAAGAAGTTGTTAGAGACAAAAGGAATCATATGGATATATTTAAAGGTTTTAATGATCAAAAGTGACACATACCATGATACCTAGACTAGTTACCTCATGGAGTAAGAACCTTCTCTGATACAGGACCAAGCCAATGGTGATGGATGTTGTTGTTGCTGACAAGAAAAAGATGATGGAACAAGAAAAGGATGGGCCCTCCAGGGCCATGCTCAGGTCATTCCTGCTCTTGGTACTCCATGTCTAGGACCTATGGGCCTCGAGATATGATCTCCTAGTTATCCCTAAAAAGCGGGGATAACAGAGCCTATGTACTTCTCAATATTTCATAGATTCATTTTGCATGCTTATGCACTGCATCAAGGTGCTCGTAAATTTTAACCATTATTCATTTCATACGAAGTAAAATACAAATGCCTTTCAACAAGTTTTAGATACAATGTCTATCTATTTTTCGGTTTTTTTTTTATAATTATATATTCTGCATACTTTACATTTGTATTGTAGAGGACAAATTAGAGATTTTAGGCTTCCCTTTTTTATAACCTTTTTTTTAAGAATGATTGTGGTTGTTTGTTGTTTATAACTATATGTTTTCTAACTAATTGTGGTTATTGTTTGTTGTGTGGAATGTGTTGTTAGTGTATAGATGAAATTTGATTAAGGTTTAAAGTTCAATCAATTCATAATGAAAACATGTTGTGAAATTTGTAATGTGGTGAAATCTAAAATTTAAACAAAATTCGTAATGAAAATATTTTGTGAAATCTACTTTCACATTGAGTCAATGTTTTCAATTCTTATAGGAATTTAAGAGTTGAAGTTTTGAAGTTGATAAAAAATCATAATATATGTTGGACAAAACCAAATACAGTTGTGCATTTTATTCCAACCCATTCTATTGCATTTGGATGACAATCTCATCTTCGGTGTGGAAAATCCATATAAATCTGTATTTTATTTATTGATTACGTTGACAAAAATCCACTAGGAAAGTAGTGGCATACCCAATAGAATATATGTACCACTACTCACACAAAGGACAAAGACAAATGGTAGGGATTGAAATTTTTATTTTGTTTTATTCATTTATTCAATTGTGACAATCACACATTCATATTTTCTCCTATCCCAACTAAAAAACACAATTTATGAGGCCCAAAACAGATTGTTATTTTTTCTTAAGGGGCTAGGGTTAGGTAGTGATTCTTTATGACTTTGTTTGGAGCTGATATAAAATATAAAATAAATACTTTTCATAATTTTACCAACAAGAGTACATTTTTTTTTTGTTTTTGTTAAAAATTATCAAGAAATGTGCCCATAGGAACTACATCTTGACCCAATTTAAACATAAAATTTTGTGAAAGTGGCATCCATTTTACTCTTGGAAGGGTGTATAAATATTCATAATGGAACTATATATTTTGTTAATGTGACATTTGTTTTAGACCATCAATAATGGAACCTTAGTGAAGCACTTACCATTATACATCGCAATATTGAACCAATTACATATTGGTAGCATGCAATAAATTGTTCTATACCGAGCTCAATGTACTAACTAAAATTGAATTCCCTATCTTTTCCTATAAAACTAAGAACACATAAATAAATTATATGACATTAAAACTCATGGAGGGGCACACTAAATCTCTAGTCACATGAGATAAACATTACACATTTTATAAGAAATATGTTCAAGTGAATTGTCATTTCATCCACAAATATATATTCATTAAAAGTAGGCATATATAAATGGAATATATCATCTTATGGCATGAAAATCTACGGCCCTTGAGATGATATGCACATACTCTCCTTTCTAGATATCACAAATCAATGAAAACCAATTAATCTTTTGCTCACAAAATTGAAAGAAAAAATGTGTGAAACAAAACAATGGGCCTCCACCTTCATATAACTTCTATGTACACATTTTCTTTTTCATCTCCTCCTCTATGAAAATAGGCTATACCCTAGTGAAAAGTCAATCAAGAAGTAATATATGTACAAGAGAATATATGTAACAATTAAATTCATAAAACAAACAAAACAGTTCATGGTGGATATGGAATAATATATCTTCCCTTGGGATCGGGTTCTCAATGTCCACCCGAAGTTGATGGGAGCCAACTCTAAGTTGGCCTAAGGGGATCCTCAACCCATGAAGTTATCCCTAAGCTATAGGGAATTCTCTACATAAAAGGCCATCCTCGATCTCAATCTCTTTAAGGGGGGAATCGAAAGGATTTGGGTATACTACATAGAATTGTCATGCCTAATAATATTGTTTATCTTTTCCTTATCACGAAGGAGGTGGTTAGTAGCATATAAATAACCCTTGAAGGGGGGAAGGTGATCCATTGATATAATCGTTGGTTGAAGGAAGCAAGAAACATATAGAAACCAACATCGTGCTCTCTTGACCTGGGAACTGGGTAATGACCTTCGAAAAGTAGTAGAAAAATATGGATATCAGTCCCTATTGGTGACTGAACCAATAAATCTCTAGATATGATGCGAAAACCCTAATAAACTAAAGACAATGTCAATTCAGAAGGGGTGTGCTGCAAACTTTCCTTGAAAGATGGGATAGGGAAATATCATCTTTCATTTGATAATGTGGTGAAGAAAGAGGATCTAAACTCTCTCAATGCAGGCCCAATCCTAGTTGAGCAAGCTAGGTACCCATACCATTGAACCATACAAATAGTATATATAATAATGGAATTCATGAGATTCAGTTTTCATGAGATGTTTTGAAAGTGGTGCTAGAAACACTATCTCTATAAGAAAGAGGGACCCATACCCCTTATTTCCATGGGGTTGAAGACTCTGCCTCAACCTAAACCTAGGCACTGAAAAAAGAACCCTCATATAGTTGTATGTAGTGGTAATATCCACTTGTGCAAGAATAACTCTAAGTTGTCTATATAAGCATTGAATTAAAGCAACACATAATGAATTGAAAAAAATATGTACATTGAAGAAAAAAAATCATTTGAAGTCTCATTGTGTCATGTCTAAAGCGCCTAAATTATCTTGGAAACTTAAAAAATAACAAAGAGAGTAGATCCCTAGAAGATTGCAAACATATGAACATGCTATCAAACATAGCGATATTCTTCTAAAATATCACGATCCCTCTCCTTTGTTTTGATATCTATGGTCTCTCGTGTCACTCTAATATGTCGTCTCGTGGAATTTTGCCTTGCATCTGGTTGTCACACATGAACAAGACGTTCATCAAACACCCAATATACATTAGTGCATATTTAAATTCATAAAACATAATAAATTTACCATGAAGAGAATGAGTATGATACTCTTATGTTCAAAATTCATTTTTTATTCTCATCATGGTTTGCAAATGTCAGAAATGAAGTACCAAGAGAAATCATGATTGTTCCTTATTAATTTTATTTAAAACACATGTGTAGGTTAGGTACTTTTATTGCAAATATCCTAAAAGTGTCTTTAGGCATTTTTATTAGAAATTCAATTACTAGGAATGAAGTATTTGTTCTTTTCCCGTTTCTGTTTTAGTAATTAATGCTCTTTTATTTGAGTAGTAGTAAAAAATTTGTTGTATTTTTTTTTTCTAATAGATCATTATCAATTATTAAAAATAAAAATAAAATGTAACTTAAATATGGAAAATAAAGAGTTTCATATTTTGTTTTGGAAAAAAAGGTCTTCTCATATGATAAAAGAAATCATAGTGAGATTAAAAATAATGTTATAGTCAAAGTATTATCAAATCATGTATAAATCAATGAAGAAAATATGTTCAATGATTAAACCATCGGTGCACAATATGCTTAAGAAGGAAATATAACATTGAATAAGGAGTGATATCAAACAATCAAAGGTTACCAAAAACAAATCACAATAAAAGATATTATGTTCTCAAAAATAGATAACAAAAATTATCGATCACAAAGCAATAAAAACTAAAGGATAGTAAGCTATTCAACAAAGTAAAAACCCCAAGCTAGAGTAGGATATGATAGTCAAATAAGGATAGGTTTGAAGGTTTAAATGGTGACCCTATTTATTTCTAATAAAAATTAAGGGGATTTGGACTCAACAAATGGCAACACACTAGGAAAAGAATTTATCTCTATCCAAACATAATTATTCGCATTAAGTGTTAAAGATAAGATCATATAACCATAGGAACTAATTTCTCAGTTATGGGTATTGTCACGTCCCCACAGTGTGCCTAGTTGAATCTTTCGATAGTATACCTCTTTAGGGCGTGCAACACTGTAACATTTCTCACGTGGATGCTTGGAGACAACAAGGGTGCTTCATATGGACTAGCCTCTTCACCTAAAATATACCCATACTATGTTCTAGTATAATATCCCTTACTTTATAAACATTTAAACATTTTCATTTTTTATGGTTTATGTTATGAAAGTATTGGAAAAGACTTATGTGAAATTATATCATCGTATACATTAATGATGATGACTAGGTTTTGTAAATTTTATTTTTGTTTTATTTTATTTGATTAACAATAACCAAATTGATTAGAGAATACACTTACCAAGAGTAAATCATTATTCCATGGGTGGGTGAAAATGATAAGAGCCACCAGAGTAATTATTTTCCATGGGACAAGGGGAACCCTAGTCCCAAAGGTGTGGGATGTGAGGGAACAAGCTAGTAAAAAGTTAGGCCAAGAAGATTCCCTAGGGTTAGGGACGAGGCTAACTTGAAAAAGACCTAGGCAATCTATTTTATACAAGTATAGAGGAAACATGATGACGTTGAGTACTTCTGAGGAAATTGAGTTTGATGGTTCTGAGAAAGAATCAAACTCTAAGATTTATGGAAAAGGTTATATAGTTTTCAGTGGCTATGGACTAATGATTTATGCTCGGGGGTGACAAGAACAAGTAGTATTAGTTTTCCGTGTCTATGCTCGGGAGTAACTAGTTCTCTACTCATTTTTTTGCCAAATTATTGGAGCAAGTCTAATATACATATTTCTATGTTCTTTTTATTAAATTGATTGCAGCATGAAACTATCTATATGTTATTAATATGCCATTTACTTGAAAATTAAACTATCATTTACAATATTGCAATCAGAAAGAAAAACATTCACATTATAGTTTATAGATTTCTGCTAATGTAAAAGAATATTGCTTTTACATAAAATAAATGTAAATAATCCACTTTATATGTAATGGTTTTTCTTTTCTTTTCTTTTTAGAAGTTAGCTTATTCAAAAATCTTGAATACATTTATAGAGTGGATGTAACTTGAATATATATAGTAAAGTATTACAATAAGAAAAATATGTTTCCAACCATAAACTAAAATAAACCATGCTTCCAAGTATAGGGATTCCAATTTATAAACATTTTATTTATTAAACCAAGAGATAAGACTCGAAAATAGTTAAATTATTTTCTATATAAAACACATTCATTGGAATATAAGTAGAGACATATTTTATACGGTAAATGTTTAAACCCTCGAGCCAATGACTAGGTAGTCTTTGCATAAGAAAACAATAATGGAATAATAGCTTCCTTCCAAAGAAACCCTTGACCCGTCACCTGATATAAAAAATGGTAAGGATTAATGTATATACAATTTAGTAGAGGGTAGGATGAGCTTAGTTAATATTTTCTATTGCAGAGGATTCAATAAATCGTGATAAATGTTTAGGTTTTTTTTTTTTTTGTTTGTTAATTGGGTCGAACCTGTTGGTTGTGGGATTAACCTGTGGCTTGAAAAATCACGACTTAGGGGCATCTAAGCCATCAAAATCACCCGGGGATCGCACCCGGTCTAAGCCACACCAACTCGTAACATGGTTGGATTTTTTGTCCCCGCAGGTTTCGAATCGGTGACTTTAACAACACGAAGCAACTTAACAACACACTCTGTCACCGACTGTCCTACACCTTGGAGATGATAAATGTTTAGGGTTTTAATAATAGCGTAGAAAAATATTTAAAATATGAGAGATGTTCCAAGTTTTTTTTTTTTTCCATTAGCGGGTCTATCGTTTGAAGAGAAACCCTATGAAGCCATCGACATAGTTGATTGGATTCAAGGAGAAATAATGAAACTAATATAATCATTATACAATACTCAACAAAAATGAAGAATCCAAAGTATATACTGGCCACAATTGAAAATGATTATATATATATTTTGTTAAGAAACAAAAATGAAAACGACTTCACATAATAGCCTATTCAAAATATGAAATAAGAATGTTTTTGCATCATGTATGTTGGTTATGTATCTTAGTAGAGGTTAATCAAGCAACTCAAATCTCAAAGAGGTATCCGGTGCCATCTAACCTCTTTAAACGACACATTATCTTCCTCTTCACCACTCAACCCAGGGTGAGGTTTTTAACCATAGTAATGTTGTTAAACTCTTGAGATAGTACTAGGGAAGTGGTACTTGGAAATAAACTCCATTTGGAATCATTTGTAATCCAAGGGTATTAATGAACCCTACATAGATTATAACCAAGACTTGTTGCTATTGTAAATTTTTTATATCAAAGTTAAAACCGAAAATAAATAGCTAAAAAATGACATGAAGCACTAGCTAAACAATGACATAAAGCACTAGACAAACAATGACATAAAATTCACAATCATATATAAAATACTTTCACTTTTTTTTTGTTGGTGATCATCGAATGACTAAATTGAGTTAGAATGGTTTCCATGGCTTACTCCAATGTACCCATTTATATTTAGAAGGTTTGATGTAGATTAGATAGAGTAAGAACTTAGTTGGAACAAATTTCATTTTTCAATTTCTCGAAATGACATTGTTGCACTTTTATTCACATGAACGTCATATTTTTTCTTTACATTTTTCAATTGAGGAGTTATGTGAAAAAATAAAATCCTAGTGTTATCAATTGGGTCAATTGGGTTTATCTCGGATGGTTGGGAGGAATAATTATTATCCTTCCCACCTAGGTTGAAGTCCTGCGAGTGGCATGTTGAACTCATACGAGTAGATTGTTGTAATGGTTTTGATCCTTGTTGTTGACCATCCTTTTGTACTGAAGATTCTAGGGTTTACCCTGGGTACCATCTTTGAAATGATGAGGAGTATTCCTTGCACTTTATAAGATCGAAAAAAATCCTAGTGTAAAAGTTTTAAATATGTCATCCTAAAATGTAGTGAAGATCTATGATGCATGAAAGAATAAGCTAGTTCATCATGACCTCTATTTTATGTAAACAACATGAACTCATATTATATCAACATAATAGTTAATTTTTTTTTTCTCCACTAATGCAAAGGAATGTTTTGCTAAATTAGTGTGCGGATTATGTTGCACAAAGTGTGAAAAGATTGCTTATTATGATTTAGTTGGATTGGCCAAATCTTGTTGTAAAAAATAGCATTGTCGAAATAAACTATAACAAAATGATATGTAAAGATTATGATCACATAAACATCATGAATGCCATTAATGCATTATTTTGCTCAAACAACATCATTAACTAACCACTCACACAATCCCTCTTTGGATCAAAATGTTTGTTTTAAAAATCTTAAGCATCCATATGAATTTGGTAGTAATGACTTCAAATGAAGCTTGGTAAAGTAATTAGTTCCTCTTAAATTATAAAAAAGATCTCTATGCAAGTAGTGGATGCACATTCTTCA
>JASDQU010026519.1:3748-19930 GCA_032191745.1 Picea mariana
AGATCAAGGAGCAAAGTGTGGACCATCTGTCTTTTCGTAGGCCATGTGGTAGGGGTGTCATGTGGGTACACGTGTCACCTAGATTCAGGACCTTTTGGATCCCAACCTATTCTTGTTTTGTGACATGTGGCACACATGCCATGGGTCCACGTCACCATAGGTGACATCAACATGCCATGTCATCTCCGGGAGTATGGCCTGTGGGGTGTCCAACATCTCTACCAGCAAAAATGTCTAAGACTGAAGTCACGAATTCATGCAGACCATTGATCTAAGATCTCTTCAGGACCTTTGTCAACCATTAGATCAAGGAGTGGAAGGTTTGCATAAGCACTTCCATAGATATCACTTTGTGGGAGTTGAACGACTTGGTAATTGGAATGTTCTGGAGTCCAGGAGCGACGATGTCTCGAATTTATTAAGGCCATGCATCCCAGCTTCTAATTAAGTCACAGTCAGTGATCTCGTTGAATCCTCTAGATGGGGATGGATCGTCTAGTCAACCTGAGATTAAATCTCGACCGTATGATCTGCTAGTGGAGATAATAGAAGGGTTTTGATGAAGTTTTACTTTTGGAGAAGTGGAAGATTCAAATGAGAGAATAGTCGAAGGACAAAGTCTAGAGGACTTGGTTCCAATGTCGGTCTCATGATAAGGTAAAGGGGTTGAGGCATGAAGGGCCTAGAACTAACCAAGCCCTCAGACAT
Organism: Picea mariana; assembly: GCA_032191745.1. Taxonomy (NCBI): domain Eukaryota; kingdom Viridiplantae; phylum Streptophyta; class Pinopsida; order Pinales; family Pinaceae; genus Picea; species Picea mariana. The sequence continues at coordinate 4,457 of JASDQU010026519.1, forward strand.
TTTGCGAACAATCTCCTGTGTAGAATAATAATGGAAAAGTGCTAAAGGAACATCATTAGAGTGGATAAGCCCATGGTTTCGAGCCTTGGTCACATTGAAAGTGGTTCGAAGGAAGCATCTATGTAGAATTCAAATTCGGTACCATTTATCGTAGTTGTGGAATATTTCGACAAGATCCTTTTTGCAAAACAAAAAAGGGGCTTAAAGTGATTTTTCAGGAAGCCATAACTTTCAGCTTAGATATCAGATTGAGGAAAGAATATAGTCATTGGAAAGATGAATCGGATGAGAATGACCTGGAATTACTCTAATTTTGATTATTGTGATATAATTATTCATGAATTAAGCAAAAAAATTACCTCTAGCAGACTAGCATTAATTGGGAGATTTCTATAATATGTATAATTCTAACAAAAATGGTTGCTTGCAGATTTGGTAGGATTAGAGATTTAATTGGATCAATTCCATTCTAGGATTGGATATCATAGTCATGGAAGCATGAAAAAGATTGCAAAAGTTGGTTGAGGCAACATATAACTATAGGGAAAGCAATGAAAAGTGGATAAAGAACTCGAGAAGAGAAGAATCGAAGGATTATTCTTTAGCGGCTACAAAGTTTGAATGAATTTCAAATACAAAATAAAGAATCCTCACATAATACATGAAGCTAGGAGGTGAATAATTTCATTAATGGGCATAGAAAGGAAAATTAAGTCTCCATAGCCTTTAATGTAGAGATGTGTAGACAATTGAAAAGCTTGAGGTGAAAGAGAACAAAGAACTTAAGAGGTTGTGTGTGAATAATATCTATGTGTCAAGCATAGGATTTTAAGGGGAGGATTTGTTAGATATGACTTATATACTTGTCGAAAAGTACTCAATGAAATAAATCCACTTCTGATATCAAAGTTCACAGTGGAAGTAGGATGCCAATGCAAAGAAATTGGAGATAGAAAAATAAATGCTCTTTCACTTGAAAAGTGTCACTGAATGAAAATAGACTTCCATTGGGAATGGTATTAAGTGTGAAAGGTTTGGTTTCTTAGGGAATTTTTAATGAAGTAATCTAATGGACAACTATGAGTAATAATGTTTGATTCAAGAATGTTGTGGTAGTAAAGTGATGGAATGTCCTAAGCTACTTCATTCCAAGGTGTTGGAATGTTTCATAAAGGTAAATTTTGGATATGACTGCCTAAGAGAGACTGCTCAAAATAAAACACATTGGTTGGATTGTAGAATGACCAAGTGGAACTTGGCTAGAAAGTGTTTAGATGATGTAACAGTAGTGCAGATGAGCACAGTGAGAGCACACAAGTTAGCAAGGAATCGAAGGAATTCAAGGACAACCAACTACAACATGAATAAATAAATAAATAAGTGAATTGAAAAATAACTCCACTAGAGTGCATGAGGCATATAACGAAGTTAAAATGTGTATGCATTAGTAGGAATGTTGATAGTGAAATCTTGGTGCATATGGATGGGTAATTGTGTATATACACATGCTTGGATATGCAAATAACATGCTTGTGAACTTAGAATAGTTTTTTATTATGAAGTAATGATGTTATGGAAATTGAGTATGACTAATGATGGATTATGTATTCAGGAAAAATGATATAACATAGTTAAAGATGTGGATGTTTTTTTTGCTTATAATTTCCATCTATGTGAAGATCCATGAGGGTGGTAGGAATGGTGATAAAAATGATGAAGGATGAAGTCTGTGGGCTTCTAAAAATACCAGTTCATTAGGTAGCATCAAGTAGTTTGATAACAACCATGTAGGTATACATTTAGTTTCTTTTGATGCATACATGTTGAAGGGAATTGAGGTAGAATCCCCCCAATTAATTTTTCAATATTTAAATTGATATGTAATGGCCAAAGGCCTAGAGTATGTAAATGTTGTTGATGCTAGAATGCATTTAGATAAAATTTTGGTTTCATATTGTGTTATGATTGGTTTTGGGATCATAACCAGGTCAAGCCCGAAGACATACACTGGATATAACAATGAATATCCAGAGAGTTAGTTATGTGTGAGACCATGATATGGTTGGATATGGAAGGGATAAAGTGCTATGTAAGTGCTCAATGGTATCTACTGTATAGTTGATGTTTGGACTACAACCTCTTTGTTGACACTGAAGAGAACTTAAGAATTATATTCTTGGTGTTGTGCCTAGGTTGAAAAGGAAGACATCTAAATAGTCAGAAAAGTAGTAGGAAGTTTGTGGATGATGTGTTGAGGCATTGGTTAGACCTTCCAATTCATCTTGGTGAATGCATGACATAGTTATGTGGTATTATGTAGTCAATGTAGGGATGCATTGTGTAAATATGGTCATCGGTATTGATACATCGATTGTTATTTTATTTATTAATTAATTGTTGCATTATTAAAAGCATGTGGTGTTGAAAATACATAATGATGGATAGTTGCATGATACTTAATATGAGTAGTAGTTGAAGGTGATTGGATTGTTGTTGTTACAATTATGAGATCACTTTTTGCAACTATTAAAAATGTTACGAGTGGTATTGTAGGAATTATTGAATGTATTTTGGTGAATGCATGCATATATTATATAAAATGGAAACGATTATGATAAAAACTGAAATGATATGAGTATTTTTGACTCGTGAAGTTGAAAACACTTCAGGATTTGTTAGGTAACACAACAAGAAAGTTGCAGGTGAGAGTAGTTATATAATGATAAATTATGGAAAATATTTGTCAAGGGAACAAAGTGATAGAAATATCGGTGGATAGAAGAAAGAAAACATTGGTTTATAATACATACGTAAAGAGTGATTGGTTCATTCCAATAAATAGTTGGATTAATGGAAGTGATTGAATTGTAGTTGTAAACAATTATGAGTTTACTTTGTGATTTTTTTTTGAATTGTTACCATGAAAATATATATATCTTGTACATGAGATACTGACAATTATTTGGTTGAGTGTAATTTGAGGGAATTGCAGGTAGAATGGTCTTTGATATGGAAGGGATGTAAGCCCATAAGGAAGAATGATATCTACAACTGTAGAGCCAAACATTATGAGCATAAAATTCGTGCATGGGAATTTTATTTCTTGTATATAAATATATTTTAGAAATTAATAGTTACAAATTGTTATGTTATGCTAACAGTTTGTGTGGGTAAATGAAAGGTTGAGGAGATTGTAGGGTGAATGGTCTTGGATGTGGAAGGAATGTAAGCCCATACAAGAGCCAAGGAATATGAGCAAGAATCTCATGCATGGAAATTTTATTTTCCTATATAAAAGAGATTTGAAAAATTAATATTTATATTGTTACATGATTATTCTAACAATTGGTTTGGATGACTGAAGGTTGAGAAAATTGCAGGAATAATGGTATTGGGTATGGAATTGATATAATCCATAATGAATATTGATTCCTGCAACCAAAAGATCCAAACGAATTATGAGCAGGAAGATCATGCTTGGAAACTTTGTTTTCCTATATAAAACATATTTGACATTTATAATTGAAATTGTTATAACAATATCTCATGATGACTGTATTTTATGTTGGCTATTAAAATTAGAATCTCGTGAAAAAGAACACGAGAAAGAAATCGATATCAATGATGAATGCATGGAATGAAGAAAGTCTAGTGGACTTGTTGCAGCTAGAGCTCTTGAGTCCGCAAATCTAAAACTTCTTGGCCAAGTGCATTGGAGCTCTTAAGATAAATGGAACAACCTAAGGGAATACATGGCAGAGAAAGAGATTTATTTCTTTGGGTTGCGCAGGGATGAGTGGGAAGGAGAGCTTGTTGGTTGGAACTTCTTCCAGAAATATAAATTCTGAATATCATTATACATGTTTTGGGTCGGAATGCCTATGTATACATGTTTAATTTTAGGCCAGAGTGTCTATGTATATAAGGGATTTCTAGATTTCCTGTGTGGATTAAGGAAAAAAGCCTAGATTTGTAATGTTAATAACATTGGAATGGTGTTGTGCACTGAGGACAGTGACAAAATAAGGGGAGGGGGATGTAACACCTCAGTTTTAACCCTTATGAAATATAATGTATTATGTAATTGTGACTTATGTTGGTGAGCTGGTAAAGTTGTAAAAGAGCCATAGTGCCTAGGAAATGTAGTACTTCATATACATTAATAAAATACATTGTTGGTTGCAAGACGAACATAGACAAAAGAGATAGGGGGCTATGATTCAAAAGAGAGCATGATTAAGGGGATAAGTCTTTTTATTATATTTCTTATTTACCCACAATTGATTTTATGGAGAAAAGAGGATTAGATGATCTTATTGGGGGAGGCCATGTGGTTCTTCATTTTCATGTAATTATATAAACATCCCTTGTGAAATATTTTGTGGGTGGTTTGGGGGTTATTCTTCTTCTTCCTCATCACTCTTCTTGCTAATTTGTGTGCTCTTGGTTTGATCATGGAAATAAATGGCTGAGAGAGGAGAGTCATTGCTAGATGGTTGTTATAGTTTATTAATCATTCCAGGAGGGATTTGATGCATGTGTGCATGAGATTGATGACAGTTCAGAAAGAATTGACTACAACTAATAATCCTTGGAGTTTACAATAGGGAGATTTCCCGACTAGTAGCACTGGAGCCCTGGACAAAAATGGAACAACTTGAGGGACTGAATGGGAGAGAAAGGTGTTAATTTCTTTGGGTTGTGTAGGGTGAGGGGGAAAGAGAGATGGAAATTTGTATTTGTTGTGTGGTTGGGAAAGGATGTATGTGTGCATGAGATTGATGGAAGTTCAGAAAGAATTGCCCATAGTTGATAATCCTTGGAGTTTCCAGTAGGGAGATTTCCTGACCAGTAGCACTAGAGCCTTGGAGAGAGATGGAACAACCTAAGGGAATGCATGGAAAATAAAGGTGTTCATTTCTTTGGGTTGTGGAGGTTGAGGGGGAAAGAGGGATGGAAATTTGGATTCGTTGTGTGGTTGGGAAAACTAAGAGCTAGTTATCCAACCATTGTGTGTTTCAAATTTGGCCTAGGACCCGTCCTTGTGGATTCATAGCCATGGATCGAGGGTGACCTGTTGTTGAGAGTAAATGAACATAAGTGTCTATGGTTGGGAGGAACTTCCTTGGTCTGTAGCCAGTTGTTGAATGTTTTCTGGAAAATATAAGTGCTCTTTGTGTTTTTACTATAATGTATATTCCACTGTGTATTTAATTATCTCCGAGATATGTATTTATAATGTGCATGTCTGTTGGTTATTTTTTGTGTATGGAACATTATTTTAGTATTTTATGTTGTAGCATGGATCTTGATTAATGCATGTGGGTCTTTCATGTTTTATTTCAGATTAAATGTTCTTAGAATTCGCGATAAGTTTAGAATTAATTTTTTGGAGTAGTATGGCCATCCTGTGGGTGTCTGGGTACGTTACAAGTTCGATAAGAAAATAGACAAAAACCTCCATTTTTTTGAATACCTCTCTCTCTATATATTTTTTTATGTTATTTTTCTACAGGCTACAAAAATCAGTTGTTGATGAAAATACAGACATATATAGAATCAGCTATGAAGATTGCAAATATATAGTTTATTTTTTTTAATTAACATTTTTCATTTTGTTAATTTATTTTTATCTTTGCATATCTCAAAATCCTAGAATGCATACCTCTTTTATTTCTATTATAAATGTTTTTCAACTTAATCATTTCTAGTATGAGTTACACACCACACTACAAAAGACCGATATCTATGATCTAAAAAAAATAAATTATTTTGATCATTTTAAGACCCTCATAACCTACATGAACAAAGGGAGTTGTGATTTCAAGGATATATTGACTTTAATATTTAATAAAAATAGTAATAATATTATAAATTTCCAAAAAATACACCGCACTGTAAAATGTGTTGTCTACAATTATACAAGTTTTTGGAATGAAATTATATCCTTAAGGTACTCTAGACTTGCATGAACAAAGACATATATATTATATTTTGCTGGAAAAATAGCATACTACTCTTAGAAAAAATAAAATTTCACATGGTTATTCACAGTTTCTATGAATAAAAGTTGTATATTCAGAAATCTAATTCAATTTTTTGTGTTTCACCTTTTTACACCATATTCAAATTCATTGAAAAAGTATCTTCAATAATACCTCCAAGTTAAATTTATTTTTTTTCCATGTTTGCATTGCCACTAACACATTGATGGGTGCCTCAATTGGCATATTTTTAGCACCCATATAACACCCTTTTGCATACCATTTTCCATTGATCACTTCATTTTTTATACTTTCCTTATCCATTTTTTCTTTACTTTTCGTTAAGGTATGAAACTTTCCCCATATGGCATTTATACACTATTATTGCATATTTCTTAAAGAAACTTGCTACCTTCATGTACTAATATTCTTACATAGGAGTAATAAAATAGATGCAACTCCTCATAGTGGCTACAATCCTTCTCTGTTGTTATGATTCCAAGTAGAATCCAACTACTACAACACCAAGTGCACTCTATGTTGTTGTGACTTCGAACAACGAATGCAACTCCAAGTGCACCCTATGATGTTGCGACCCTTGACAACGGTTGCAACTCCAAGAACACTCTATGTTCCTATGACTTTGAATACACCATTGTTGTGACTCCAAGTACAAAGTACACTAGAACAACAATAAACACTACATTTATTCGTTAGGAAATGATCTTCACATAGGAAGGAGATAGAAGGCAAGTAGATGACTAAAACAAGAATCATTTTTCTTGCCAAGTCAACACATGCCTGATCTTTACCAAAAATTAGAAAAATCAATATAGTTGGATGAATAGTCGGATCCTCATGGATATCCATCCGTCCCTTTGTATAATTTTAGACATTATTCATATTGTATAATAACCTCAACTTCCCCAAAGTCGAGTGGGAGGAGAATTATTATAGTGATAACATTTTGTTCCTATTGCAACTTTAAGACTTTTGCAATACAATTATGTTTCCTCTTCATTCTTGTGTAATGGTGTGTTGAATGATCATGTTATTTTGATTTTGTAGCAAAGCTCCTTGTTTAAGGAGATAAGGACCCCTCATTAGTCAAGTACTTCTTATATATTAACAATATGATCTAACATTTCAATTATGTTCATTTTATTGAATAGTTCTTTTGTTTTTATCAATTTGTTTTATTTTTGGATTCATACAATAATTCATCACAATTTAAATGTGGATGATATTTAGTTTCCTCATAACTTGACTTTCAATTCAGTGTCAATTTGAATTCCAAAAGTTGCAATCATATATGTTACTACAATTCATGTTATTTGCATCACTGTAACCTTCACATTGTAGTTCCATGGGTGAAAATTCATATTCATACAACTCGCATCGCCCAAACATTTTTGTTATAGATATGTTCCCACAACTCATGTTGTTGCAACTGACATCACTTTGTTGCAACTTTAGATTGATGAAACTTGTTATAAAAATAGTATCGTAGAGAAATAACATAAAAAAAAATGTGGAAATAAAACACATAAGATAAACAATACAATACACATAAAATATGAGTGGTTCACCCATTGTGTGCTACGTCCACCAAATAAAATTGGCAAGTCCTTCCATTTTATTATCTGGAAAATGAATGGATACAACCTATAACACACCCATTGTAACTTCATCTTCTTTCTCTCATAGTATATTTTCTCATAATATAATATTCACTCTCATACATACCCACAATACAATTCCCTCATATTAAACATGTTTCTTTTTTGGGAAAAAACCCTAACATAACTTCTATCGTCAGATTTTGGAACTTATAATGAACGATCCATATTGACTACAAAATTACAATATTTTACAAGGAGATTTTCCCAAAACATTTCCCTGAGGGCTCGTCCCTCGAGCCCTTGACAGAACGGGGATAGACATAACTGCATATAAATCAGGAAAATAATGAAGTTGCACAACCAACACAACTCACATCAGTGCAAATTCCTTCTCATTAAAACTTTGTTTTTACAAGTTTGCTTGCAACTGTACTTTATTTTGTTTTCTTCCTAATTTGTGATAGATTTAATCTTCAACATTTTGGGATTGATATTATATTGAATTATTTTTTAATGTGTGAATACAAAATTGTTACAAAATAATATCATTATTATACTTGAGCAAGTCACCAGTAAACCAAAGCATAATTTTACTTTCTACATGTGTGATTTAAATTTTGCACGTGTAATTTTACTTTCTGCAAGTGTGATTTACTTTTTGCAACATTTATTTAATTCCATTAAGTGTGATTTAATATCTGTAAGTGTGATTTAAATTTTGCATCTGTGATTTATTTTATGCATTCTTGATTTAATTCTCGCAAGTGTGATTTACTTTTTGCAAGTTTGATTTAAATTTGGCAAGTGTGACTTTTCTTTCTCGCAATTGTGATATTTACTTTTTTCGCAGCTGGGGGAATAGTATAGTTTGGTGACTTAATTAAGCATATTGAAACATTGACTTGTGACGTTAAAAGTACTACAAATATTAGCAAAAGCAACACTACTATTGCATATATAGTGCACAACAATTCATAAGTAAGATACGACATCGGATTGCTAATTAAATGTAGAACTCTTTAGTTGCTCACTAAGTTAATTAGGAAGTAATTGAAAATTCTATGAATACCATGATTAACTTGCACCCACCCTTGATTGAGATTTAGAAAAACATGCAACAAGGACCAATATCAAGTAAAACGAGTAAACATATTTCAAAAAATAGGTCTCTTAGCATAAAAAATTAGACCTCTAATGATGATAATGATACAACAACATATTATTCAAGACATAATCAACTTCTTTGATGAATCTATTAGTAATGGTTTCAAACGGCACAAAAGAAAAATAAAATTTCCAAAGACTATTTGCAAGGGGAGTTTCGAAAGATAAAACCACCTATCTTTAATGGTGAGGTGAAGTTTCAAGAATATGTTAAAGCATGATTTACTGGAATCATAAACTATTTTTAGGTACATGATTACTCTAGAAACATGAAGGATAAAGTGGCTATTTACAATTTGAACAACAAAGCATCCATCTAATGGGAGGATATCGAGAATGTAAATAAACTCAGTGAAAAAGAAACTATTTAAAAAGTAATTATTTTATAAGTATTTATTAGAAAGTTATTATGATGGAAAAATCAAAGAATTTCATAAAATGAAATTGACTCAATCAACTATGGATGACTATGCAAGCAAATTCCTAGAACTACTAAGGTATTTTCCATATATCAAAGATGAACATACCGATGTAAGCAAGTCCAAGTCCAATAGAGTCCTAACTTCCGTACCAATGTAAGTAGGATAACTATTACCTGCACGAAGAACGGGTAAGGGCCGGCATCTCGTCCTGTTGCGGGTTTTGCGTAAAGAGAGTCTCTACAGAGAGTGCACGAGCCCCAAACTTAAACTATACAATGAGATGTGGAACTGCGTGCTTACACATGATCATTCATGGTAGCATGCCGGGCTAAACTACCTCGACATTTACCCATTTTGCCTCATCTAAAACTTAAATTATACAACAAGATGTGGAAGTACGTGCATACATGTGATCACTCGTGGAAATACGTGCTTAAAACATGATCAAACATGGCGTATGATGGCTTAAATTCCCGTCCAATTTGTTTTTATCCAATCCAAATAGGTCTTCCAAGTCTTTCACATCCTTGATCCATATAAATAGTGCCATCTTAAATAAAAGATCTTGAAACTGATGAAAAACAACCCATGAAGCGCATATCTCACGAAGCATATCTCTGGTACATTTTTAGGATTTAGTTATGTTTTAAGGAATTTTGAAAACGAATGAATTCTATGAGGGAATGAATTTGAAATGTATGAATTTTATTTTTGGGAATGAATTTGAAAATGAAATTTGGCTAGAAATTGTTGGATTTTTAGATTTAAATGATTATTTCTGTAAAATCTTAGTACTTTAGGAGTTTTTTAGCATGCCTAATCCATTTCTGCGTTCAAAAATGAATTCTGGACAACAAAAAATAGTGATTAATGTAAATTTATCCGACACCATTTTATAAAACAGCTAACCAAAACCTTTAAAATATATTCTTTAAAGAAAAAAGGAAAATGAATCCTTTCTATAATTTATATTTAGAAGATATCATTTCTTTAGGGTCATTTAGAATATATTCCTTAGAAAAAAAAAAATGTGTTCTAGAATTTATATTTAAAACGTATCATTTTTTTATAGCATATTGTTGATCAATAATATTAATATGTAAAATTTAAAATAACTATAGTGTGAAGATTAATAAACTTGTAATTAATAAATTAATTTAAAATATATTATTAAAATATATTTTAAGAATATCATTGTATATTTTGAATATCAATCCAAATATATTATTAATAAAGTTATCAGTTAAGTATATTTAAAATATCACTCATTTAAAATATATTATAAAAAAAATGAACGTGTTTTATAATTGATAGTTAGAATATATCAATTTTTTTTTTTATAGATGGTGGTGATCAACAATTCTAATACTAATATGTGAAATTCAAAATCAGTATACTGGTTGAAATTAATAAATTAGTTTCAAATAAAGTTATAATTAATAAATTAATTTCAAATAAAAGATAGTATCAAATAAATTTAGGTTATGGTAATTGGATATTTCTCTCTTGAAAATGAAATCCATTAAAAATTTATATATATAAATTATAAAAAGTGAGGAATGTATTATTGTTGCAAAGAATATGAACATATTGTAAAATGATGCCATTAACATGTAACATTTCCAAAAACAATTCACTATCAAGCTTGAATATAGTAGAGGAAGTAGGGAAACTTACTTAATGTCTATGGGATTCCAAATTAACTGAAAAATTACTGCATTCAAAACTAGCCCACAATTGAGTTATAAAACTCATAGGAGTACTAATTAGTAATTATGGCATAATTTCACCTATGATAATCTAATTAAAGTAAAAAAAAACTAGTATGAGCTTTAAAGCCTCATAATAGTACTAATGAGGGATTATGAGTACCTTCAAAACTTGTCTGAGTTTTAAAGCCTCATAATAGTACTAATGAGGGATTATGACATTACCAATTTCTTTTATAGTCCCTCAAAAAGTAAATCTTTGGAGAATGAATCAACAATCATCATGGAGTCCACAAAATAACAATAAAATTTAAAGTAGATTTCTATATAGTTTCTTCAATGATAAAAAAGTAAGGTGAACATGGAGTCCATAAAACAACTATAAATTTTAACCTAGATTTTTATATAGTTTCTTCAATGATAAAAATGAAGGTGGACATGTGGTAGATGGTGGGTTAGTCCTAATTTCTTGAGCCTATGAAGATTGATTCTCTCCATATTTGTAGATACTTGGTTCTCTCCATATTTTTAGATACTTGCATATAATAAGTCATCCTTGCATTAAGTTTAGAAAAGTGTTCTCAATCACTATAGTCATGTATTTTTTTATATTTATAATATCCCCTAATAAATAAACGAATGAATACTGTGTTGTGACGATGAAGGGAATCCATGATAGAAAATATCATTGGAAAGATGGGTGGTTGTACAAGATTAATAATGTAAGCTATGATTATGAAATTCATCTTTTAATCCTTGAAAAGAGACTTGTGAGTCATATTGTAGAGGGTGGTATGAGAGTTTCAAGTAGAGGGGTCAATCTTGACAAAACAATTCCTTCTTGAAAGAAAGGTGCACAATAAAAGCTTGGGAACAATGGAGTGCATCCAATAACTTCTCTTCTTAGCTCAATAAAATCTCACATATTACATCTAATAAACATAACAAAAACCCCATGTCATGGTTGGAGGAGTCAAAAATATTTTGAGTAAAGGACCAACAAAGTTATATATGTAGTGATTTGCAATCTTCTTCATACCTTAATGATTGATAAGGCATGACCTTAAGCAATGACTATACTTGGGAGAGTGGAGTATGGGGTAAAGTAAAGAGTAGAATCCCATATAACTTGAGCCAAGTTGGCTTTAGCATAGTCAATAATGGGAGGTGATTCACATGGGGAGTCAAATCTAGCAAGGGATTCAAATAACGGGAGAAACTAGAAAAGGTGAGAGTTGTAGTTAATGGAAATGATATAGTCAAATTAAAGAGTGGGGTGATGTGGAGTATATGGATTATAAGTAAGTGAAGTGTAGTTCATGGTAATGTTATAGTCAAAGTGAAGAATGGGGCGATATGGATGAGAAGGATCAAAAGTAGGGAAAGTCTAGTTGATGGAAGTGGTATAATCAAAGTGATGAGTAGGGTGATGTGGATGACATGGATTAAAAGTAGGAGAGGAAGTGATGGAGAAACATAAGTAATGGAGAGGGGGTGAGAAATGTAAGTCATGTTAATATGGGATATCAAATCTAAGTTTCCTACAACATAACTCATGCCTAAGTAACAAATCAAAGAAGTGAGTATCTAAGGTTCAGAACCAATTCCTCCAACATAGTCATTGAATTTATGAAAGGAGTCAAACCAAAATTACAATATATGACTCCTAAGGTAAAGTAATATTGTAATATGGGGTGATAGTTGTGATACATTAGTTGAACTTGTCTTCTAACCAAATTATTCAACTCAAAACATATTCTTTGTCATATCACAAAATCTAGGTGTTTGTGTAAATTTAGCTAGAAAATCTAGGTGTGCAAATTTAGTTAGAAAAGAAAACAAAGGTGAGATATCTAGATAAATGTCAAATAATGGACCACCATCACTATAGATTATAGAACTAAAGGATGTTGATCTCAAAAATAGAAGACTGAAATACAAATGTCATGGAAGGAAGAGATATTTTGAATATGAAACCAAATATGTCTAGAATTTTCATCAGAGGAAAGGATAAAAAATTACCATAATCGACCAAATAAATAGCCCACCAAATCATGAATGGCACCAAAACCTCAAACCAAAGGGTTAAAGGTAAAATATGACCATCATGAAGCAAAAAAACAACCCATTAGAACCTTGACTCCAAAATCACAAAATATGTTAGATTCCTTCTTTTCATTTTTTAAAACTAAAACTTAGTAATATTCATGAAAGGGGCTGATACGATTTGAGGCTTTCACATATATCTTTAAGTAAAACTAGATCCTGTCCAATAACCAAACAAAATCAAGTAGATCTAGGAACCTACTAACAACCTGACTTCTCTTAATACTAGAACAATACTAAGGAATGGTCATTTGAATTTCTCATGTATCCCTATGAAGAAAGATATATCTTGTGCAAGACACACTATTCTCATAAATAATAAGACTGATGTTAATTCAATGCTTTCATGTAAACCTTCTTAAACTTTACTTATTAGCAATCTAATAGATTCATTGACACATCCAAATAAAAGCTCTTAGTTAAAGTTTAGTATGTAAATTCTCTCTTATTCCACAAACAATGTCTTACGTATTAATTAACAATGTCTTAAATATTAATTATTTTCTAACTAAATTTTGACTTCAAAATTTGATTATTATTAATACRAAGTAGTAGAGTTTAAATAAGAGTRTCAATCAACTTTTCCTTTTCAATACAGCATTATATAAACAATATTCTAATTTTCTTTCATACTCCATGTGAAAAGCTCAATAACYTATAAGGTTTGCGTCATGTTTCTTTCATACCCGATGTCAAAAAGTCAATAGCTTGTCAGATTTGTGTGATGTGAAGATGAAATGTATGTAAGTTGCAAATTTGATAACTATTAATTCTTGTTCATTGTTTGTGGTTTAGATTTCCTTTACCCGACTTATTTATCCTAGTCTCATATGTGCTTATGGAGGACAAGATGCATACCTTAGCAAGTTCCCAGACGATGTGAAAAAGGCTTTCTACAAGTCCATTCCAAGTAATTTTCTTTTCTAACAAAGTATTATTGTGCAAAGTATTGTTGTATTCAGTTTTTATGATGTCTTTTCTTTAAATATATTGACAAACATATGTTTTTATACTATCCAACTCCTGTATACTGGCCAATGTTTGTTGTTGCTGTTCTTGCGGCTATTATTGCAAGCCAAGCCATGATCTCCGCTACTTTCTCCATTCTGAAGCAAGCGATGTATCTTGGATGCTTTCCAAGTATCAGAGTTATCCACACTTCGTCTCAATATGAAGGCCAAGTTTACATTCCAGAAATCAACTACTTCTTAATGGTGGCATGTGTGCTTGTCACAGTTAGTTTCAAAAACACGATTATGCTCGGTAATGCTTATGGTATGTAATCTTAAACCTTACTGTAAAATATTATTATAAAATAAAATACAATATAATATTGTTTTATCACTTAAAATATTAAAATAGATACATATTTACAAAAATTCATTTTAATAACATTGACTTAGTTTATCTTCATCATTTCTCAGCTTCCAGGATCATTTCTTAAAAAAATTATGATCTTCAATTTTCTTTGGGTGGGAGAGGCCTTAAAAAATCTACAAAACTTATAATTACTTCTGAAACATCTTTAATAGTCTTTAACTTTTTTTTACAGGAGATTCTTTAAAATCTATAAAATTATATAAATAATTAATGAAATTTTTTTGTCCAGAAGATTCTGTAAAATTATATAAATAATTATGAAAATATACATTTTCAATTTTTTTTTTTTTTTTACGTGATGATTGGAATTGAGTGTACATATATTATCAGAATTATAAGATATTGCTGAGTGTGATCTAAACTAGTTTATGATAGTAGGAGCAAGCAATATACAGCTTGCTGCATAGTATTGAATGTGTATATAAGATGATCAGACTATATATATACTGTCTGGATATTGCTCAGTGTGACCTAAGCTAGTTTGTGATAGTAGGAGTAAGCAATATACAGCTTGCTGCACAATATTGAATGTATATATTAAGATAATTTGACTATATATATTACTTGTTGTATATTGTTTTTATACATCAATTTAATGTTTGGTTTGGTATGTAATTTTAAAAATAAATTATTATTATTAATAATAAATATTATGTTATCATTTTACATATTTTTCAGTTTTACCAATAAATTTCAATTGAACCAAGTTTCAATATTTGAGTTTTTTTTTTTTCAATTTTAATAGCTATACACATAAATAACATAGAAATACTTCGCACTTGACCTGTCTTCTTAGTGTCTTTTTATGGAGCGACATGACTTCATAATATATATATGTCCGGAGAAAGTGAATTGAATTTTAGGTCTCCGATGGTGACAGTAGAGTGGTGTCCGAAGACTGCTGTCCTATGTGTGGGTTTGTACTAAAAAGTATTGTATAGTAAATATTTGAGAAGGGTGTATGATTTATTATTTTAGTAATTTTAACGTAAATAAAGAATTAATTAGGGGAAATTTTATATATTGATCTTTTATATTGTAATTTATTGATATGTTATGTGATGTATTTATTTTGTTTGTATTTTTT